>JAYMTA010005896.1:0-10931 GCA_036897625.1 Pelargonium cotyledonis | reverse complement strand
ATTATATTTTAAGAACAATGAAAAAAAAAAACAAATCGAATAAACTTCAAATTGAACAAAAAAAATTGGTCGGAATCTGCACAACTTGACGAAATCTGGAATTTGGTGCCGGAATCATCAAAAACTTGAAGTTTCCGGCACCAGAATCATCCAATGTTTATGGCTGTTCTTGGATATATTATTAAGAAGGGTATCTTAGGAATTTACAAAAAATAAAAAGTCACATGCAAAGCATGTGATGAGAGAGGTAAATTTTTCATCCAAAACTTAACAAATTCCGTTAAGTGGCTACTTTTACGTGATTAATTGAAATGAACTTTACTTATATGGGGCTAGATGTTTTAAGTGACAAGTTCATTTGAGATATCTGTAATTTACTCTTCCTTCAATCTTCAATGCTCCAAGTTCAACTCCACACTCTCTCACACTAAAACTTTTCTCTAGCCTCCAAAGTTTCCATAAAATGTCCTAAACCCTAGAATACCTCAAAAATCAGGCATCACTATCTATTTATACAAACCCTAAAATTGGAAAATAAAGTGACATCAGATATCACATTCGTGACTGTGTAAGTGGGCACAATCACGAATTTAGTGCATAAAATTTTCTTCAACTTCAGGTGGAGTTGTGACTGTGCATGTGGTCACAGTCACGACTATAGGTGTTGTCCTACATCCAGCTGCTCTTGTGATCTTTTGGGCCAAACTTTGACTTCTTTTGTTCATCTCTTCACTCCCAATCTCGAATCACATGCACGGGTACCTGAAATGCGAAGGCAAAAATAGTGCAACTTATCCGAACTCATAAAATGGGCTAAATGAGCCGTAAAACCAAGAATAAAAAGGGACTTAATAACTATAATCAATCAAGTCAAGAGTAAGCAAGTGTGCATGATATGTGATGATAAATCAATCATAAATGATGAAAGTGTGGCATAAAATTGGTGAATGTTGGACTTTGAGGGCATGATAAGTATAATATGAAATCGAGCTGTGCCCCTAGCTCCCGCATCCGAAAAGAGGAGGTAACCTTTTTCATGGGCGCCAAGCAATATAAAGCATATATCATCACAAAAAATGTTACACTTGCACGATTAAGCACATTGATCAACATTTGTCTCGCAAGTATAAGAGTGCCGCATGACGCAGACCACCCTTAAGGCACATGAGAGAGACCCATTCTTTCAAAACTTAACAATATTCCCTAAATAAGAGTCTAACTCTAAAATATGAACAAGTCCAAAGTGTCTATTACCATTTAACCTTTGTTTCCATTTCAAGAAAATTAAAATTTATATATAACTACTTGAAAAGAAAAAAAAACAATTATTTTGATATAAAAATTTAAGAGAAACATGACACTTATTTTAAAATAGAAAGAAAACACTTGCCATTGAATATTTGGTTGGCCAAACTTATCAACAAGCTATTTCTAATTTTAAAACACTCATACAGCGTTCAGACTCTCTTTATTTTCACCAATCGGAATCTCTGTATTTTCATCAATCAGAACCTCTGTATTCTCCTCAATCGGAACCTCTTTATTCCCCTCGATCAGACTCTCTAAATTTTAATTGAATTCCAAGGAATTGAGGACATGTTGGGTATTATAAATTTGTAATTATTGTGTTCGTTTAATTTTTTCAGAAGGGCATATTTGAGATTAAAAAAATATTCTCTTTTCTCAAATAAGTTAAATAATTCCAAATTTTAAAGAATTGAAATAACACATCTACGTTATTTCAATTCTTTAAAATTTGGATTTATTTAAGAAAGAGTGTTTAACTATTTTAATTAACTTAAAAACTACATTAAACGAAAGCCACCTCAGTTTTATCTAACTTCTGTAAAATTTAATCATCTTAAGGAAAAAAGTAGATATTCCTACATAAACTATAAATTTCCCCCTAGTAATGATCAATAGAAAAATGCATACTATCCAGACATATGAGCAGAAGAACAGTACTAACAAAACCAAAAAGCAAGCACTAACCTTAGTGACAAAAGCTTATATTTGTCCTAAACAATGTAAATAGTTTGCAGACAAGACAATGATACTAGCAGAAAATTCTGTGTTAAGGTGCCACAACTGGAGTAGACAAAATATAAACTTCTGAAACATGTATAGTATAATGCCTGTAGACACATACGAATCAATGTTTATCCTGCATTCGTTATTGCATAAATTCAATCCAATCCTACTCGGATAAGGTAGCTTTGAGCTCTCCACTGCTCTGCAACTCCAATATAATATCGCAGCCTCCTATGAGCTCACCTTTGTAATAAAGCTGAGGAAATGTTGGCCAGTTTGACAACGTCTTTAGACCCTGCCTTACTTCCTCATCAGTTAAAATATCGAATGACCCAAAATTTATACCTGCTTCCTTCAAGGCATTTACAACTTTGGAACTGAAACCGCATCGAGGCGCATCAGGGTTTCCCTTCATGAAGAGCATAACTGGTGAAGAAGATATCAGTTTCTTCAAACGATCTTCAAGAGACTCATTCTGGAGAATCCCTTTCTCCACTAAAACCTTTTTAAGCTCCCCACTTTTCTGCATCTCCAACACAATGTCAGATCCACCAATTAGTTCGCTCTTTATATAGAGCTGGGGGTAACTGGACCAGTTTGAATACACCTTTAGCCCTTGACGGACTTCGTCATCAGAAAGTATATCAAAACTTCCAAAATCCACATTTTCTTGTTTCAGGATTTCAACTACCTTCCGGCTGAAACCACACTTGGGTTCTTCTGGTTTTCCCTTCATAAATAGCATAACTGGGCTTGAGTTAATCAAGCTTTCAAGACGAGAGGTCAAGGTCCCACTCAAGCCAGTAGATTGCGATACACCACCTTTTCCACTTCCAGGCTCACTCACATTTACTTCATTGGAACTATTAGTCTCAATTCCATGATCTTTGAAAACTTCTCCAAGTTCACCATTTTCATGCATTGCAATCACTATGTCGCATCCACCAAGAAGTTCTCCCTTGCAATAGAGCTGAGGAAATGTTGGCCAGTTAGAGAACTTCTTTAATCCCTCACGAATCTCATTATTCGTAAGAATATCAAAACTACCAAACTTAACTTTCTCATCCTTCAAAACGCTAACCACTTTTTGGCTAAAACCACACTTCGGCTCGTCAGGGCTTCCTTTCATGAAAAGCATGACTGAGTGAGAATTAATCAGCTTCTGTAGTCGTTCTGTCAGTGTATCACTTTGCCCAGGTAGAACTTGGCCCTCCACTAGGGAAGAGCCGTTTTCTTTCACAAACTCTTTGATTGTTTCAAGGACTGCAGGTCCCGCGGCCATCCCAAGACTAGCCGGAGCTGCTGGTTCTCCAGGGTTAATTGATCCAGCAACTTTTGCAACTTTGTTGGCCAAACTAGATGGACTTGCCCCTTCCAATGTATCAATAGTCTTACCATCCTGCAAAAGAAGATTTAGTAAGGATCCACAATGACATAAAAGTATCGATTGGAGCAATGGTATTGCACTAGTGCAGTTTATAACATAATAGTTTACAATTTCATAGACTATGTGACCAATAATGTAACACAACAGGACCCCAAAAAAAAAAAAAAAAGAGTTGGATGCTCTTAACAAGGACAGGAAAAAAAAACTCATAACCGAAAGAAACAATAAAAGGCAAAAGAATTAGAGAGAGAGAGAGAGAGAGCACTTAATAACTCAGTTGTGTTTTACATTAGCTAAAATTTAATTAAATAACCTGACAGCCCCAATTTAGTTGGAAATAATCCTTTCCATGCACCAGAAGCAATTCAAATAAGCATTTCAACTATCAATATGGGAAAAGGTATGCACTAAGAGGTTTCAGTAAACAAACAGGCTGCAAATTCCGACATAAAAAATGTATTTTCATTTTTCTCATCAACCTTGATTTCTGTTTCGCAGTGAGAGTAGTGTTCATCAACCTTGAAGAACAAACAATTAAGCATGAAGCTTCTACCAGGCCTATCAATGCTATTGATGTTAAATGTTAATCCAAACTCCTAAAATCAGTTTCGCTCATTAGGTATGACAAGCTGCGCACTTGCTGCAGCCTTGCACACCGTGTCACTATTAGCCCAATTACATAAAACTCCCATAGTATTTTGTGTGAGCACAATAGTTCATGTTACCAGCCAAAACGCCTCTTTCTCATTAGATTTAGCAACTTGAACTAGTAATTAATTGGCACTAAACGTACATAATGTATAGTCTTCAGATTTTGAGTTTGTATCATCATGGAACATGCTGCTAGTCAGCTAATTTTCCATCCAAGAACTACTATTTCATTATTTTTAACTTCATATAAGAACAAAATAATAGTTCATAACAACATTATCAGAAATCTTTTTTTATTTATGTATTTACAATATGAGCATTTGGATCATAAAATTTCATTTGATTAATCTACATCCAAATATTAGCCCCATTTCAGAATATACTGTTATATTAACAGCAAGCCACAAGATTTGGTGATGCCCTAACAACAACCATATGATGTGAGAGTGTGAGACAAGGATGCAGTAATGTTTATTCTGGCCATCTGTTAGGCCCAAGTCCAGTAAAAGTTAGCCCTTTATGAGGCCTCATTATACTGGCTTTTAGCTGGTGTGACAGCTTTCTATCCAACAGATCCATTGATGGATTCTGTATTTACAGAGGAGAATGAGAATGTAATGATCCTCCTCTCTCTCTCTCTCTCTCTCTCTCTCTCTCTCTCTATTCTACAAATTCTCTCACTCTCTCTCTATCCTTCTATACTCTGAATTTCTCTCTATTCTACAAATTCTCTCATCTAAGTTATCTTCTTCAAGGGTTCCTGAAAAGAACTCTATCACCATTAAGAAGTCCAAATAACTAAAGGTACTGAAGTTTAGGTTAAACGACTTAAGAATTAAACTCTTGACAAAGATTTTTCTCTACCAGGTAAAGATACTAAATATTTGTCAAATTAAATCCCAGTACACTAAACCTATACGCCCAAAGATCAATATGAGCAAACCAACAGATCTAATATTTTTTATTCCAACATTTCCAACAGTTGGGAAAACAACAACACTAACAACAAAAATCACAATTAAGAATAACTACAAAAACAAATCATTAAAACTTACTTTGACAAAAACAAAAAAGGGCACAGCAGAAACTGCATATGCCTCAGATATCTCAGGTTGTTCTTCTGCTTCGACCTACAGCATCACAACCAATTAAAAAAAAAACTCAATACAACTATTCAAAAAAAAATTTGAGCTGAACAAACATGTAAAACCAGAAGAGAGGAAAAAAAACAGTAGAGAAAACAAGCAATACAGGAAAAAAATATGCGCACCCTTAGAAAGTGAACATGAGGAAAATCTGTAGAGAGATGAGCAAAAACTTGGTCCATTTGCTTTGAGGGCTCACACCATGATGCCCAGAAATGCAGGATAACTGGTGCGCCACTATGGAGGATGGTCTCCAGCTCCCACTTTGATTGCACGTCCTTCACTGACCCACCCATTCTCTCTCTATCTACTGCGACCTTCACAGCTCTCTCTGTTTTCGAAGTTTATAAGGAAAAAGAACAAACGAGGTCTGAAAAATCTAGAAAAGAAAAACCAACATAATTATAAACAAATCAAATTTAGGCAAACCAGGCAACTTGGAACAACTTAAACCCCATAAGAGAGTCAAACCCATGGACTTGATAAATACCTTTGGTAAATGGTATGTTTCCAATGTGGGATCACATATAAGTGGTCCCTAAACCCAATTTGGAACTTCAAAGCAAAAAAACATATGCAACGACAATATTCACAGAAAAATTTCATGAACTTCATAACTTCACATGGAATAGAAAAAACAGTTACTAAACCAAACCTTATATGCAATGTAAATTACAATCAAACTCTTATCAACTAGGATCAAAGGCAAGAACTTAGTGTGATAACCAAGACCATCAAATACAAATAATTGTGTTCTAAGAAGTAACTCAACAACAACCACCTCCACAAATGTTATGTGAAACATGAAATCATTTACATCCATATACAGCTTATGCAAAAGAGAACACCTGCAAATTTGTTTACATGCTCCAAAGTCCAAAAGCTATTTTATATTATAGTAACTCTATGACCTTACACTACTAATTAGTAGTAGTAGAGATAGCAAACCAAGGAACCCATCCCTAACTCTATCTCTGCACCAAACAAAATACAAACTACTAGGCAGCAAACCAATAACACTATGTAGACTAGAGGCAACAAACTCAGAATACGCAGCAATAGAACATTGAAGAGCAAGAGTGAATCGAAAATTTGAATTAGAAACAACAAGGTACCAAATTCAGATTACAATGATCAAGACCCATATACGAATTCATTGAAATAAACAAAAACATACAAAGAAAGTGATACGATAGGTATAGGGCACGCACCAAAAGAGGGGTTTCGAGACTGAAAAGGTGCGCTTCGGGCGACAGAAAATGAAGCCGTAGAGATGGGATTTTGAGGGAGAGAAAGTGCCGGAGAGAGGAGTTGACGGTGGTGGTTTCGCCGGGAAAGAGAACCGGTGGCGGTTGTACGCTAACAGTGACGTTTGTGAATTTCGGAGTTGAGAGGAGTCGAGGAGATTTGTGATTTTTGTTTATGTAACGTACAGCAATTTCTGTATGGGCCGAGGATAATATTCTTGAGCCCAACTCGAAGAAAGGCCCAGCCCAATGTTTCGATATGATCTGATCTGATCTGAACTGTATCAACGGTTGAAAAAGGGTAGAACACTAGAACCCATGAGGGATCATGTAGCGTCAAGTGGAAAGGCAAACAACATGTCGTTCATGTCATAACATTGCATCAAATTAGTACGTTCAGCCTCGCAAATTTTGTATGTGTGTTGTGTTCGTGTTGGAAAACCGAACACGTTTAGTAATCGTGTCGCGTTCGTGTTGGACTTTCAACACGCAAACATGATTAATTAGTCATGCTGTGAATTGTGATTCATATGACACGCAATAAACGCCTGACACACAATCAAAGGTCATCTTTGGGGAGTGCAAAGTGGGCACTTACATAGGTCCCCGAAAGCTCGGGCTCTCCAATGGATTCTGCATAATCAGCCTGAATAGTCGAAACGGATGACACTAGAAAATGGGCCGGAACCAACCTCTTACTAAAGGCTAACAATTTATAAATTACGGTTTATTATTGTAACTAGTCGATTGATTTAGGTTAACCGATTTAGTCTATTTTCATTGGTTTACGGTCAGTCACAGTTTAAATCTTTAGGGTCCTAAATTTCATATAGCATAGGGCCCTTAAAATCATTAAGACGATCTTGCACAAAAATGGGGGTATAATTATAAATTATTCCTAATAAAAAACGCATCAAACGTGTTGGTTTCATACTGCAGAGAGTGTTAGATCGTGTTCGTGTCGTGTTGTGATTCACATGTCACGCCCTAAACGCCTGACACACACAAACAATCAAGGCAGGCTGTGAGGGAGTGCAAAGTGGACACTTGCATAGGGCCTCCCCAAAACCAGGGCCCTCCACTGGATTGTGCATAATTAACTTGAAGAATCAAAACCAACCTCTTGTTAATGGTGTAAAAATTTGCAAATTATGGTTTTATAATTGTAACTGTATGATTGATTTAGGTTAACCGACCGAGTCTATTTCCATTGGTTCACATATAGTCACGTTTTAAAATTTGTAGGGGCTTAAATTTCATATCTGGTACAAGGTCCTTGAAATCTTTGAGACGCCCATGCATACAATTAAAGGTACAGCTGTAAATTATTCTTACTAAAACGCATCAAAAGTGTTGGTTTCATCTTATAGAGAGTGTTGGATCGTATTGTCAACATGACTTGTCTAATTATCGTATTAAACATGTTGAGTCATGTCGTGTACTTGTTCGATCGAGCAGATCACACAAACAATTTTAAACACGACGGGCACGCACAAATTGTCAGGTACGGGTAAAGGTGAATTGGGTCATAACATAACAGTAGTGCAACTGCAACACGTAGATGGCGTAAGCAGAAGAGCGATTATACGTGCTCCCACACGCTACCTCTTTCTCTCTCCTCTTCCTTCTTCGTCTTCTTCGTCTCTCTCCTCTCCTCTCCATTCCCCAAACACGTCTCGCCTCTTCACTCCCTTCAAAGCCCTCGCTTTCACTTCTCCGTAAGTTCTCTTTTCACTTTCCTTTTTCTTTTCCCTATAATTTCTTGAATTTTTTCTGTCCACTCAAATTGCTCGATTTCGATTCGTATCATTGTGTTAGCAATTTGATAAACCATCTAATATGTATCGTTGTTTGTGCTCGTATGGTTTGAATCTGGGATTTTTTTGAGATTTATTAGTTGCGATGTCTTTGGGTTTTGTTTATGATTCTGTCGATCGATTTTAGGGTTCTTTCCATGATCGATTTATTGGGGTAAATTTATTTCACGATGAGCTCGATCCATCGGAGACAAATAGATTTGTTTAGCTTAGTTGATCAGAAATTTCAGTTCTTTATTCCTGTTTCCTCCAAATTCTCAGAAACCAAGGAGAGCTGTTTTGTTGCTGTTGTTGTTTGATACAATGTTAATCTAGCATTAGTTCTCATGATGATTTTTATTTTTGACTAGGTTTGCTTATCTTTGCGCGTGACCCATTCCCTTCTCCAATACCCTAAATACCCAATTACTTTCTAAACTATATATCCGTACACATAGCTTATAGTACTGAAATGGAGGTCAAGCTGTGGAATGACAAGCGAGAGAGAGAACTGTACGAGAACTTTGCAGAGCTTTATGCCATTATCAAAGCCACCGAGAAGCTTGAAAAGGCCTATATTCGTGACATAATCCCATCGTCCGAATACGAAACTGAGTGCCAAAAGCTGATTGCTCATTTCAAAACCCTGGCCTCCACTCTCAAAGATATCATCCCAAGCATTGAACGGTTTGCAGATACCTATAAGATGGACTGCCCAGCTGCCTTAAACCGCCTCGTCACATCTGGTGTGCCTGCCACTGTTGAGCACCGGGCTGCCTCGACTGCTTCCATGACCACTTCAGCAGCCATTGTGGCTGAGTGCGTTCAGAACTTCATCACAGCTATGGACTCGTTGAAACTGAATATGATTGCTGTTGATCAAGTTCACCCCTTGCTATCAGATCTGTCGTCTTCTCTTAACAAGTTGACGATTTTGCCACCAGACTTTGAGGGGAAGACGAAGATGAAGGAGTGGATTTCAAGGTTGTCAAAGATGGGTGCAGCAGATGAGCTGACAGAGCAACAGGCGCGGCAGCTTCACTTTGATCTGGAGTCGTCCTACAATTCATTTATGGCAGCTTTGCCCAATGCTGGTACTTGATTGATTCGGTAAGCATGTATATAACAGGGAAAAGTTTATTTTGTTTGGGTGATTCTATAAAGAGCGTCTTTGCTTCACCTCTGAATCCCAGTGCTTGGCTGGAAGGAGTTAGTGATTTATGTCAGTTTAGAACTACTGTTTTTTATTTGATATCTGGGTGATATTTTGTGCTGATCATGAAAAATATATGGTTGAGGTTATATCATTAAAATGCATTGTAATGTGGTTTCCTTCTCATCTACTGTGGTTAAGGTTAGGGCTGATAGCCTTGGACAATACTATATGTCATTTTGTGTTTTTGATTGTATATGAGGGGATATACGGGTTGATCTTTAGTATATACATTTCCCTTTTTGTTCCATACATATATGCTATTACATAGTAATTTATGATTCTCTATTTTCTGAAGTAATGATTGTAGGTCTGATTTTCTTGTTAGATGATACTCTGTAAGATTTTAATTATCGAAGTGCGATATATTCTGGCTTGAAATATGTGAATGTGATAACCTTCTACTTCAATTAAAACTATTTGTTGCTTGTTGCACTTCTAGTGATCTGACTTGATTTTGGTCATATCATGAAACCAGCTACTTTTATTTGCTAATAAATAATTATAACGGGAGGTCACTGCCTTGATACAATTAGAACTTTCTTTCCCCGGAACTTGTTCCCATCATCATGTGGTTCCAATGTAGTTTAAGATTTTGCACTTATTACCTGAAACTGTGGATTCGATTGAAATGCCCCGGAACTTTCTTTAATTGCAATTGACTGTTTTCGCCCCTTGATATTAGTGACTGGGTACTAAACAACTCCTTTTGTGACTGTATCCTTAAAAACGTTAAGATTATGTATAATTATTATAATTTAGGACTACCTGGATGGAATGGGAGCTATGCTGTATGGGCTTTGGAACATTGAGTTGAGATTCAATTCCTTAGGCTTCTTGATTATTTTTTCTATTTTGATTGTAGGTGTGTGGAAAGAAAGGAAGGATTTACCAGTTTCTGATTCTGAATACAGTTTGTTTGTCCAGTTTCCATTTTCTCGTAAACGGTTCCGTAAGTGACATAATACATGCATATTAGTTAGTTGAGCTAATTTACCTTGACTGCAGAACGTAAGTGGAACGGAAACATGATTGATGAACATTAGGATTATGGACTTTGGAACGTGTAATATTTATTGGATTCTCTTGCGAGAAATGAATCCCCTTAATGTCGTCTTCATTGAAACCCACAATTCGCGTTGGACCTCGTCCTGAATTCTGGTATGGTATGGCCTCTCTCTACCATGTTTCACGTTGTGTTTGCCAATTGATGCTCCACAATTTCTCTCTGCTAAAGGACATCTTTGTTTCCTCTCATTCTTTCGTTTAAGGGGTAACTTCATAAATATACCCTAAACTATACATATTTTTCATTGAGGTACCCCAATCTATTTTTCACATCAATAAACTCACTCAAGTTTTAAAATTTGATTCTGTTAGTGTATTAGGTAAAAAGACTAACCTGCCCTTGAATATATTCATATGTTTAGCCTCTCATCATTCCATTCATGAGTGAGGAAT
>JAYMTA010005895.1:0-10934 GCA_036897625.1 Pelargonium cotyledonis | reverse complement strand
CCCAACCTGCGGCACTGGAACCAACAACACTGCCTGGCCCCCTTCGCCCTTTCTTCTTCTCAGCTATATCCATAGCCTCCTTCTGAACCATTTTCAACTTAGTTACAGTCGTTCCCTAACAAATACAATGTTTGTGTAGGAAGGAGTCCTAAGAATTTTCCGTATCTCGTCCCTTGATAACAGCTTCAATATCCTAGTATTGATACACTATAAACAAAGCATGTAACCATGTTATCAATGAAAGCACAATAGAAAGTAATACCAAAATCAAGTTCATTCACACAAACAAGAAATCAATAGAAAACTTAATGCATAAACACCAAAATAATTCAGCATACAGGTTTGGCACAAGTTGAATCAAGAAAAAAATGAGACCTTCAAGTTCCAATGATCATCAATCTTGGTATAACTACAATATGAGAATCCTTTTATCATGTATCACAAAAACTAACAATAGAAATTTGTAAGAAACAGTAGCATTATTTTCACAATCAAAACATAAATAGAGATCAGAAGCAGCTTAAAGCTACAAAAATACATCAACAATGTCAAGTTTGAAAACCAATGGCAGATTCAGTAGCAAATTACATCAACTGACACAGAGTCTCAGTCCAAGTGTTGGAATAAATAAAATTTGCTATCATCATCATCCACACAAAGTTAAAACTAGAAACAAATGCATCAAATAAATCAAAATGTCAAAAACAAAAATGGGAGATAGAGATAGCTCAATAGTGGCTAAATGTAGAGATAGTTCAGAAGAGGGAGCTTTGTATCCTCATTGTCACCTCATTCCTCACAAGAAACAGATAATAAAACATTCAAATTTTCACAAAATCATTAGTATATGAATTTTTTGAAATTATAACAAATTCTTTAAAGAGAAATCACTCAGATCAGCGGGATACTCGACACGCAAAATCCAATCTATGAAAGAGAGGAACCTCTCCATGACCTGGACTCAATAACATATTCGTCTCTTGGCTTAAAATCTAAACTAAAAGCACACAATCACCATACACAAACAAGACCTGCATAAACTCCCAGATCCTACAGCTAAAACACCTTCTCCTTACATTTCCACAACAAAATACCACCAAACACCCCAACACAAAGAGAAAACATCACATAAAACCAATCCACCAAATCTCATCACAAAACAAACACAAGCTCGCGCCAAGGACCAAATAATCACTCCAAACAAAACCAAAATGTAGCAGAATAACAATCAAAACACGAGAACAGTATCCAAAAGCATCGAAAATCATTGAATCGTGGCGGAACTGGAGAGTACTTGCACTGCATGAGGTAGGAGGATCTTTCTGGAGATCCTTGAACTCCTTCAAGATCCGCTTTGACGACATCACCAAAATCTCTAGAGAACAAAATCCAAACCCTAGATCATGTCAGAAGGTTCTAGAAATCGAAAAAAAATGGTGAAAACGTAGAGAAAGTACCTGAGAGATCCTCATGGTTATTGAGATCGAGCGAGAGCGAGAGAAGAAGAGGAGGAGAGAGCTCTCAACAGTGGTTCCTAAATGGCTATAGATATAATCTAACAAGTATAGATCGTTAGGCCGTGGTTTTATCCCAACGACGGAACAAACCGTCTCAACTCCAAACCCTAGTCAAAACAACACCGTTTTGTTAAGGGAGATCAGTGTCGGGGATTAGCGATAGAAATTTCGTAGGTGATTCCATCGCTGATCAGCTACAGACCGATTTTGTAGCTGATTCTGTCGCTGATCACTGACAGATTTGGTCTGTAGCTGATTCCATCGCTAATAAGCTATTTTCTAGTAGTGGCCATAGGTTGTGGTGGTGGCGGCGGTGGTGCTGGATGTTGCTAACGCTGGCGTTGAAACTCCAACGTTGTCTAGAGCGCGGCTTGTAGATTAGTAATCTGCTATTGTGTATCAAGTTGCTGCTGTTGTCACGCAGCCCGTTCTCCTTGCCACCTAACATAGTCTTGCTGAGACATCTGAGTTGATATCGGGACTTGTGGCGGTTGTGCTGATGAGGACGTAGGGAGTCCTCCAAGTGGATGATCCAGGTCATTAACACGAAGTGGATCATCAACAAGTTTAGCACGTTGACGCCCTGATGTCATAAGATTATTTACCTCCACGTTCACACGTGGAGGGTCTTTCACATTACCTGTATGACTTAAGCCAGACAAGACGTTCAACGACTTACTAGCATTTTCTCTCGGGGTGCCAGTCATGCTAGGAAGGGTACCTTTGATAGTGCTCTTCTTCTTGCCCCCAAAGTATTCTTTTGGGTTCCGGGTCGTAAGGAACGAGTTGTTCGTGATGTTTAGCATGAACACTTTGTTGCATACACGAACTGTGAAGAAGGTTGCAAAACACTAGAAAGTAAAACTAACACTAAATACTTCTAAAATCCGCTACCTTAACTCCCCGGCAACGGCACCAAAATCTTAGTGCACGGCCGGCTGCTTCGGCCGCGAAGGAGGGGGAGATCCAGACTCAGGGTGCTTTGAATGCGGAGGAGTTGACACCAGCTGGTGGTGTGACGGTCCTTCGCATGGTTGTTAAGGAATGGGAGGACGACATGGGTTTGTCGAGTCTTGCTATTGGGTAAGGTATCATGGGGAGAGATGACGTGCCACATCTAAGTGGTGGAAGCATTGTGGATGTAGGTGTTGATCCTGGGGCCGAGCCGCCCTCTTTGCCAGGTCCCGCCAGCAATTCTGATGACGACCAAATTTTGTTGAGCTCTATTCTGGAAAAGGGGACGACTGAAGCCTCTTTACGTTCTCAAGGAGAGAGACCCGAGGTTTTTGGAGGGGTTGATTGCATTGTGCCAACTCCAGTTCATTCTGATGGTGGTGAGTTTGAGAGAAGCAAAGGGGGTGAGGGAAAAGTTGATCTAGGTCCGGCCAGTGAGACGTATGTAAGGGATTTGCTTGATTCCTCGACTGAGGGTGAGGTGGCAGGGAGAAGAGTGAGAGAGAGAGGTCCAAGTTGGGCACTATGGATGTCATGCCAGAGGTCCCAGATGAGAGAGTCTGGGATGAAGGAGTAAATGAAGAGTGGGTCATGTCTAAGAGAAGCCAGGGTGCGGTTGTGAGAGAGAATGAGATGGTTGCTTCGGATGAGGGAAGCCGAAGTCAGGTTGAAGGAGGTGTTATAGGAGAGGGGGTCCAGAACTGGGTGGTAACTAAAGGAGCAGCCTAGGTAAGGCAGGAGAAAGCGGTTGTCAGGGAGAAGGTTCTCTGTTATGGATTCGACCTCTAGTCTCGTCCCTATTCTGACCACACCCGAGTGGCCTGATGATTTGCCATGCTTTCCCATCTGCGAGGATAGCTTAACCTAGATGAGGGCAGCTATGGAGTCTAGGGACTTTGAGAGGACGTCCCAATCCATCAAGAACTGCACGTTCACTTGGTTGGGGTAGGTTCTTCTTTTCTTGATTATCCTTTCTTCTTATCCAGCTTCTCTATTCTTCTTATCAAGCTTATTCATTCTTCTTATCTAGATTCTTCATTCTTTCCCTTGCGCTCTTTTGTAAATTTCTGATGTGGATGATAGCCTATTTTCGGTCATAACTTCATTTGCTGAGGGGCTGCATGCTAGCGAGTTCTTTAAGAACAAGCAGGCTGTTGTGAGCACTCGCCGCTTCCATGAAATGGTCCACAAGTTTGAGACCGATAAGGTCACTGTAATGAAGAAAGCGGGGGAGCGCGATGCCGCAGCCCAAAATCACATTATGTCACTTGAGGCTGAGTGGGATCACCTCACCAACGTGGTTGCAATCTTGTATGAGGATATGGCTACTATTGCTGAATCTACGATGAGATCTATAGAGGAGGTTCGCAAGAGAGAAGAGTAGTGAAGCTTCAGGAGTTGGACCTCCTTCGGAAGGAAGGGGAGATTCTTAGGATAGAGGAGGTTATTCTGCAAGGAGAGGAGGCTCTTCGCTAGAGAGACACGGTGCTTTGGGAGACGGGTTCTTCCAGAGAGGCAGATGAGATTGCCCAGAGAAAGGAGGTGCTTCGTTAGAGGGAGGAGGTTCTCCGTAAGGAGGAGGCCAAGCTTCAGGAGAGGAAGGAGGAGCTTCAGAAATCCTCTCAACATGCTCTTGCCAAGGTACTTATTTTCTTCTGATCACATCTTCTTATCCTGCGTCTTCTTCTTCTTGTCATGCATCTTCGTCTTCTTATCCCGCGTCTTCTTATACGTCTCTTTTGTGGCTAAGGGAAGGATTCCTTTGCACCAACATGGAAAGCATCTTCGATTTCCAAGGCTGTGGTATCTTTGATCCCTAGATCGTAGGAGGTGGCTCGTGCCACTCTGGAGCTGAGAGATTTTATAGTGGCCGAGCGAAACCTGGGATTAGTTGAGGGGAGGAACAATACTTTCCGTGTGGCTTCTGAGATGCGTCAGCTTGGAGACACTTCATAAGTGGTTCTTGGTTTCTTCTTTGCGTCTGGAGCTAAGGTGGTTTCATCCTTAGTTCCCTTTCAGCTTGGAGGAGATTCTCATGTCCTAGGAGTACGATCTTCAGAGGCCTGATGATGAGCCGTGGGAACCTCCTAGTGTTGATACCTCTCGTTCATTTGAAGGGCTCTTCGGGAGTTGCATCCTTAGTCCTCCAGCAATGGATAAGGTTGAGCACGTCGAGTCTTCTCATGAAATTGACTCTGGTTGGTTGGAGAGATGCGACTCACTTATTGGTCCCGTAGCCGAGGGTAGTCACAGGCTCGAGGTGTCTGGGCCTCAGATCCCTAAAGTGCTCCCTCTGAGAGATATCACACTTCTCAATCTGTTGTCCGAGACAACCCCAGTCGAGAAAGATTTGGCAGATCAAGACTTATCCTTATAGTTCCCAGAAGGGAACGATATTTAAGGTGACCTCTACCTTCGTTCTTCAAGCTGATCTTCACCATCTGCAGGAGTTTTTGCAAAGGAAGCAATTGGATATGCCCCAAAAGATGGTGCAAGCACTTGACGTCGTTCCTAGGGCAGCACCATCTGAAATGCCTTTCCTCGCTTGAGATTAACTTCTTTTTCTTGGGGTCGTTGACACGTCACCTTTAGCAATGCCACCGCCCATTCTTTCGAGCTTCCTTGAGTGTCTCTATTTCTTTGTAGCATTATATCTCCTTTGTACATATATAAAATTGTAACATCTTTTTTCAAGGAATAAACAGACATATATTTTTTGACTTCTGGTCTTCTTTGTTGTCCTCTACTGGCTATTCTTCCCGTATTGTGTTGTTTTGTTCTCTATTTTTTGTAGGTACTCCCTTCCCACACAGAGTTTTCGGTCTTGATTTGAATCTTCATTGTGGGTAGGAGCATTAATCTGCTTTAGGCTTCGCTTGCGGATGATCCTCGTGTGACTTGCCTTCTAGTGATTGGAAGCTTTTTCCCCCTAGAGTGTGTCATCAAGGGGGTCCTTTCATTAGGTAACCTCTATGCGAATCACTTACCTCTGTGGTATTTTCTTCCAATCCTTACTAAGTTTTCGAGATGGTTCGGTGGTGCCACAGGTCCCACTCGCGGGTGGCCTCGCTTGGCAGAGCACAAGTATTGGGGCCTTGCCTCAAATTGTGTCATCAAGGAAGTTCCTCCATCAGGTAACCTCGTCTATGCGAATCACTTGCCTCTAGGGTATTTCCTTCCAATTCTCACCTCATCTCTGAGGTGGTTTGGTGATGCCACATGTCCTACTCACAGATGGCCTCGCTTGGCAAAGCCTAAGTATTGGGACCTTGCTCCCGGCTGTGTCGTCATGGGGTGCCACTTGCGGGTGACCCTGCCATAAGCGATCACGAACCCCCCGGAGGTTTTTATCCAATATTTACCCAGTCTTTGAGATGGTTCAGTAATGCCATGGGTCCCGCTCACGGATGGCCTCGCTTGGTAGAGCACAAGTATTGGGGCCTTACCCGGCTGTGTCGTCATGGGGTGCCACTCGCGGGTCACCCTTCCATAAGTGATCACGAGCCTCTAAGAGATTATCCTCCAATCTTCGCCCCGTCTTCTAGATGGTTCAGTGATGCCACGGGTCCCACTCATGGATGGCCTCGCTTGTCAGAGCACAAATATTGGGGTTTTGCTCCCAGTTGTGTCGTCATAGGGTATCACTCGCGGGTGACCTTGCCATAAGCGATCACGAGCCTCCAGGGGATTTTCCTCCAATCTTCACCCCATCTTTGAGATGATTTGGTGATGCCACAGGTCCCACTCGCGAATGACCTCGCTTGGCAGAACACAAATATTGGGGCCTTGCTCCCGGCTGTATCGTCATGGCGTGCC
Source organism: Pelargonium cotyledonis (assembly GCA_036897625.1). NCBI lineage: Eukaryota > Viridiplantae > Streptophyta > Magnoliopsida > Geraniales > Geraniaceae > Pelargonium > Pelargonium cotyledonis. The sequence goes on along the minus strand of JAYMTA010005895.1, from coordinate 4,647 downwards.
ACTAGTGTGCGACCCTGCCATAAGCGATCATGAGCCTCCAGGAGATTTTCCTTCAGTCTTCACCCTGTCTCCGCATTGTTTGGTGATGCCACGGCTCTCACTCACGGATGGTCTATTTTTGCAGAGCACAATTTTTTGAGGCGTGGTGCTATTTTTCGTGCATCGAATAAATCAACACATCGCTCGGCAAGTGTACCGAGGTCGCACAAGTAATATACGACTCAAAGATGAGTCGGAGTTATCAAATCCACAGGGATTAAGGCAACCACGAATAGTCAAATTTAATTTAAAGGTGGTTCTACTCTAAAAAGCTTTTAAGCCATTTTTGGGTGATAGAGATAGAACAAAATAAAAATAAATATGTACAAATGATCCATGAAGAAAGGGAATTGAGAAAATGCATTTTGATAATCGTAATCATGCAGTTGAATTGGTACAAAAATTAAGAGCGTAAATTGAGTATTTGTTTAATCACATTGTCCCACGTGTTGTCGACACCCGCTTTTGTACTCGGGAATCCTTTGTGAGGCTTGCCCGCGACTTAGTGTGAGTATGCCATCCTCGGTTAATACCTAGGCGCAAACAATTGATAAATTAATTGATCATTGAACACCATATCTAAACGGCTACTACCTCGGCGGATCATTATAATACAGTAAAGCTTGGGATTAAGCAACAATCAACATAATCTAACAACTATCTTTACTTTAGCCTTGCGTCCGGTGCTATTTGGGACTTAGGAGGGCCCTAGATGCATTAGCCAGTAAAAGGTACCTCCCTATATAATGATCTGATCCGCACAGGTCGTTTGCATGGTCAGGATAACGCTCGTACTGAGATCATGTTCATGGTTAATTACTCCACGCACAAGCTTTGGGCTCAGCAGATCATTATAACATCGAGGCTATTGCAATTAAACAATAAACAAAAATAAACTAGAAATTGTAAACAACTACAGAATCAACTATTGAATAGATAACAAGCAACATCATAGACAATATGCAAGTTAGATATTCAAAATGTAACAACTAGAAATTCTCATAGATGGAGAATAAAGTTGAATACAATTAAAATAAAGCTCAAAACTAATAAAGTAAAACATACACGGTAAGGGGGTCGGGCGCTGTCACCACTCGACTCAGTCGTCGATGCGCTCAACGTGGGCGAAAGAGGAGACTCCATAGAGCCTCTCCAATACCCCTAACTAGGTCCAAACTCCACTAACTCTCTCCACTCTCTCTTATTGGATGCTTAGAAATGAGGCCAAAGGCCTCTATTTATATACTTGGAGAGGTTGACTTCGGAGATCTTTGCCATCAATGCTGAGATTTCCCAAAATCTTAGAGATTTCATTTCAAATATATTCAATTAAGGGCTTATTTCCACAGGCGCCGCGGCGCTCATCTTTAGGTGACGGCGCTGACCAAGTTAACGCGTAAAGATGGCTCGCTGGAAACCCTAGTGACGTCAATCTTGGGTGCCGCGGTGCTGAGCCACTTTGAGCTTTGTAGACTTATGTTATATGGAGTTGAAATGTAAATTTAGCAGAGAATCTTTTGTTGAAATATAAATTGAATGTTTTGGATTTTGAATTAGGAATTGTTTATTACAGCAAAAAGTGCAGAGAATTTGATTTTATGGATGTTTGAAAAAATCGGAGTCGTTTCAATGTTGTTTAAACCCTCGATCGATAGAAAAACGACATGAACCGTCAGTTTAAATTAGATTAGATTTGGACCGATTTTTGTTCAATAGAGTTGAAAATTTTCACATGTGATCTATTTGTTGTTGCAGAAATATCCAACGGATCGGAGTAGATCAATTTCGAGTGAAAGAATCGGGTACACAGTGTGCACTACTAAAAAAAATCACTAATTATTAGTAAATAGGGTTTTAGAGAGAACTAATGTTTTGGGTTTTGAATTGACAATTTTCCATTAGAACAGAAAGTGTAGAGAATTTGATTTTATAGATGTGCCAAAAATTGGGGCCATTTCAACGTCGTTTAAACCATGGATTGATAGAAAAATGACGAGCACCGTCAGTTTAATTTAGGTTAGCTTTGGCAGATATTCGTCCATTGGAGTTGAAATTTTGCACATGTGATCTACTTGTTGTTGCGGACATATCCAACGAATCGGAATATATCAATTTTAAGTGAATGTATCGGATACACTATGTGCACTACTACTTGATAAAAAAAATATCGAATACACTATGTGCACTACTACTTGATAAAAAAAATTTACTAAGTATTAGTAAGTAGGGTTGTAGAGAGAACTAATGTTTTGGGTTTTGAATTGAAAATTCTCCATGAGAACAAAAAGTGTAGAGAATTTGATTTTTTGGAAGTGTCAAAAAATCGGGGTTGTTTTGACATCATTTAGGCCATCAATTGATAGAAAAAAGACGTGCATCGTCGGTTTAATTTAGGTTAGATTTAGACCGATTTTCGTTTGATGGAGCTGAAATTTTGCATAAGTGATCTACTTGTTGTTGCGGACATATCCAACGGATCGGAACATATCAACTTCGAATGAATGTATCGGGTACACTATATGCACTACTACTTGATAAAAAAAAAATACTAAGTATTAGTAAATAGGGTTGTAGAGAGAATTAATGTTTTGGGATTTGAATTGACAATTGTCCATGAGAACAAAAAGTTTAGAGAATTTGATTTCATGACTATGTAAACAATTCAGGGTCGTTTCAACGTCGTTTGGACCCTCGATTTATAGAAAAACGACGTGGACCGTCGGTTTAATTTAGGTTAGATTTGGACCGATTTTTGTTCGATAGAGTTGATATTTTCACATGTGATTTACTTGTTGTTGCGGACATATCAAACGGATTGTAATATATCAATTTTGAGTGAATGAATAGGGTACACTATGTGCACTGCTACTTAATAAAAAAAATTACTAAGTATTAGTAAGTAGGGTTGTAGAGAGAACTAATGGTTTGGATTTTGATTTGACAATTTTCTATGAGAACAAAAAGTGTAGAGAATTTGATTTTATGATTGCATGCAAAAACTGAGGTCGTTTCGACGTCGTTCAGACCCTCGAGTTATTGAAAAACGAAGTGGACCATCGGTTTAATTTAGATTTGGCGTGATACCTGACAGATGTTGGTGAAATTTGATACACGAGATCCAAACGCACAGACAAACATATCCAACAGTTCATACAAAAAAACGATTGAAGTGATGTGGTTACCCAATTAGACACTAATATTGTTAGGTAACTTTTTTGGGCCTAATATATTTTGGGCCTTAAACGATTTGGGCTTGTAAATTCAAAAGTTACTATTTTAATTTTGTTCTTGAAAAATTTAACAAAGTTGATATTTTTGTTTCGGGCTTGTAAAAAGAGTTTAATAATCACTTTTCTAGCCCAATACAGCCTTCAATCCAAAAATCGCATTAACATTCTCGTCTAAATTACACTTGCTCGTTGAATCAGATATTGGACGAATTAGAGAGTTTTGCGTGAAAACTTAGAGAATTTTTTTTTCAACTATTGTGACTCAATAGTTAGGGACAATATTCCAATTTCTAATTTTTGTTATTTTATTTTAAATTTGGTTAATGTCAAAGACTATTTTGTACATTTTATAATTAGTAAGGGTTAAGTGTGGATAAATTATAATTAGTTGGAATCAAAAGTTAGAAATGATAGATTTTGTTATTAATGTGTCAAATAGTAATAATCTCTACACAATTGTCCGTTCCAATGCTACGTGTCATTAGGATCATTTGTATACTAAATGTTGCAGAACCTATTATTCTTAATATATCGTAAATAATCAGCATCACGTGGAACAAATTTGTTCGGAAACATGTACATTCGCAACAAAACATGCATAGGCGTTGCTATTTTACTATCTGGCAATAACATTTGCATCATTTATATGCAGTGTTAAATGTCAGATGTTGCAATACAAGGTCAAATCTACTAGTGACTCAATACATAATCGCTAAATTATCCTAACATGCAAACACTACCTAAAACAAAAATTATTTAAATAAAAACAGCAACTACAAAACCTAAAAACAGTGAGCAACAATAGAAATACTCCCCCCAAACTTAATTCCCAAGCATGCCTTTCAAATATCAACAATTCATCACCGAAAACTCAAGAGATACCGTTCAAATTAGATTTTTTTGAACAATTAAAAATTAAGAAACGGGCTTACTTGAGACTCGCTACCCGAGATAGGAGTTTGATTTTCACCCGAAAACAGTCCCAAAATGGAGTTGCGTAGCCGCTGTCCATGACGAACGCCACTGCCCTGAAACGCGCCGCCGGCGTTTCCTCCGCGAAGAATGGCTCCAACAAGCCATACAGTGGTTGTTCCGGCTGAAACAAATCTGTCTGAAGTTGGTGTCCTTGCTGGATTTGAGCGGGCTTTGAAGTAGCAGTGAGGTGGTAGTGGTGTTGCGGCGCACAGGTGGTTGCCGACAACATTAGAGACGATGGATGGTAGCTCCGACCGATGCTCGCGTAGCTGTTTCTAGCGGTGTTGAGTGGGAAACAGCAGCGATTCGCTGCTCCTTTCTTCCATCACTACCAGATTTGACCCTCATTAGCACCATAAAAAAGCAATTGTTGCAAAAGTTGTTGGCAATAATCAATGATGAC
>JAYMTA010005894.1:0-10935 GCA_036897625.1 Pelargonium cotyledonis | reverse complement strand
TTATGGTGCTCGCGAACCTAGACACGCACATCGAAGCCGGGGTGTCATGGTTTCTCTTTAGAGGACCAGACCACGCAACTTGAAATCGGAGAGCTACTCCATGATAACCAGACCACTCCTCCTTAGAGAGTAATTCGTAGCATTCTGGGATCATGAGAATGTAGTCACGTTCCGGAAACGGGTAAGTCGACTTGTTGTGGCTCTTCTCTGGCGGACCCAACATCGTATCGCTATCATCAAAATGCACTATCTGCCAAACTATGCTATCTGGAATCTACAGATTATGACTTCTCTTCTGTAGAAAACATAATCTTGCCCGGATCTAATCTCTTAAAGAAGTATCTAATTCAGAACTGTCTACAGAGGACTTCTCTCTTCTCCTCTATCTATCTAAGTCTGGAGACAGCACAAAGTTGATAAAAGGCAAGGAGATTGTGACTCAAAGCAACTTGAGCATGACTAGAGAATGTAAAGATCAAATCCAGACAAGCAACAAAATCAAAATGCACCATCAAGCAGTAAGAACAAAACAATGGGTATGAAAATGTCCTCAAATTACTTATGTATGAAACACGTATATATACAAAAAATTGTTCAGCAAAACTGCAGGTGCTCATAAACAAAAAGTTATTCACTCAGACATCTCTTCTTCGACAATCTCTTCATACACCAGAGTCTTCAAGGGAGGATTTAGATCATCTAGCTGAGAAGCCGTAGATTCTCGAGCAAGACGAGCGCCACCTCTAGAATATCGAACACTGCCTTCTTGAATGGGCCCTACCAAGAGATAGCTTATCGAGAGCCATTCCTCACTCTCATTTAAGTTGGATTCAACTCGCCTAACCTCATCCATCGACAGGTCTACAGGGTTGCGATCTTCTCCAAATACTGTAGCAAACGTCCCTTGAACCCTGAGAGGTGGAGGAACCCACACTCTTCCTTCAAAGTTACGCAGATCATGTTCACGAGACATGACCACTTCATCAACGGTGAAGGGGAAATGATGGTGAAATTTTCTCAAAAAAGGGTGGGCGGCCGATGCCATGTGCCAATTTGCTAAGTCTTCAAGGGAAATTCCTTGGCCAGCCATAACCCTGAAGGCGCTACGTTTCCCTTCAGCTCTTCCCATTTGACGTTCTTGTTTAAAGAAATCTCGGAGCTCTTGATGGATCCTGGCCTCTGGTAGAGTTCGCGGGAAGGATCTAGAACTACCTGAGGACTGATGGCGAGAGGAAGGGACACTGACCTAAAGGGAAAGAGCAAGGAACAAATTAAACAAACATGGAGAAAAGGAGGCCGAGTTAGCAAAAGGAGGAAGACATACTAGAGAAGGGGTCTGTAATGTGGTCACTACCGGCGTGGATGGATTTTTCTCACTCAAGAAAAGGGCAGCCTCAAGCCTCTTTACCCTCACAGCCCGAGGTCAGAGATCTTCCACTTCGGCCTTTAGGCCCTCTAGCTCGGCTTCCATCTCAAGAAAGCAAACTTTGTCTGTGGCGATCAGCTCTTCAGCCTTTTTCCTCTCGTCCTCAGTCTGGGCCAAGACTAAGTTCAAGGCAGAAATCTCTTCGAAGCGAGCAAATAACTCTCTCCTAATCTGTGCAGACTCCTCAACAGCTGCAACTATTTCTTCCTTCGCCCTTAGCAAGGCCCCGCTCCTTTCGCGAATCACTATACATTTCTCCTTCTGAACTTGGGCGATCTCTTTTTCAGCTTGAGCTAACCGCATCTGGAGATCCCAGACCTGAGACCCCTGGGTCCTCGTCAGCCACTCATTCTCGCGGCTGAGAGCTTCAAACTTCTCTTGCAATGGCGACAACTCGTTTTGAGCAGAAGCAATTAGTTCTTGGGATTTGGCTTGGACTGCCGCTTCAAGCCCTCGATTTATCTCAGATATCTGATTGGCATGCTCGCAGGATTCTTTGGCATGAATTCTATGCGCCGCCATCACAGCCTCGGAAAGAATAGTGATATCATTCCCAACCAAAGTAGCTGCTTTCGTGGCCTAGGAAAAGTAAGAGATTTAGAGGTAAAGCAACGAGGTTAGGAGATGAAACAAGAAATGTGAAAGCATACATCGAAGTTACCTCTCGAAGATGATTATCTACTAAGCTAAAGGCATCAGTGCACCGAGCCAGGGCACCTAATTTGTAAGCAGTACGGAAAGTCTTCTCATCCTCGGATACATTCGGAGGAAAACCAGCGAAAGTGGTTGCGTCAGCACCAGGAGGATCTCTGATAGAACCTTTTCTCCAAAAACCCTCGAGGAGACAAGTCAAGTTACCGGTCACTGATCCAGGAATCCCCAGAGACTCAAGGGTTAGCCTACCAACAGATTGGTTGGAGACTGGAACATTTCCGCCAATTAGGCGATCCTCAAGAGAGGACCTCTCATTAGGCACCCGGATGTAACAAAACCTTCCCTCGCAGAACCACTACCAACAGTAATGACCCTCGACGCCGAAGCCTCCTCAAAATGTTTTGTCCTCTTTAAGGGATCTTCTCTTGAACCCTCAGAGGGCCCTCTCTTCTCCCCAGACAAAACGACCACGCTTTAATCAATAGGGTTACGCCAGCCCAGTAGGAGAGGAGTATTCCAAGATGGCCTCGCCATTAAGGGAATGTAGTGTACAACTCCGAGATCCTTCAAACGTGCGAGCCTTCCTCTCGCCAGGGTGGCATTAAAATCCTTACGACCTCTCTCGATCCAGGATTCCGGAAAGAAGGAATCTGTCAAAAAGAAGAGAAAAATCATAACTACACAAATGATGTAGAGGAAAATTAAAAGGCAGAAAGAACTCTACAACCGTGCAATGGTCCTCCCTATTTTAGCTTTGGCAGGCAAAAGACGGCCCGTGAATCTGCATCGGCATATTTCTACGATTTGGGACCAAGAAGAGAATAGGTTTGATGTGATCTCTGGGCTTGTGGCGAGCCCCAGAATAATACTGAACATATTCTCAGAACAGAAAATTGACACTATACATACAACCAGATGGAAGATGATGATTCAAGGTAGCGCAGGTTGTCGAATCCCTTACTGTTTGCATATCGGGTTGTAAGGATTTGCGGATGCGAGTGCATTTCCCCCAGAATGTATCATATGGTGGAACTCACCTCTTAGGGACCCTCCATCCGAGTTGAGAAGATATGAAAATCCATGAAGAAGAAGAGGCCTAGTCTGCAGAAGTGGGCTCCTAAAAAGGCGAGGCTTGTTGTGCCTCGCTATCAAGCCAACAATGTCGGCAGATCTCTAGCCGACTCTCCAATAATGAAGAAGAGACCCTAAGGTGGGCTCTCTCCCCATCAAGCGGCAAAGGGTGGCAGAGCAAACCATCTTCTTCAGATCCGCTATAATTAAGTTAGGAAGATCTACGCCCATGTAGAAGATCACATCTTCGATAAATGGATCAATGGGGAGAGTGAATCCATTCTAAAAAAGTTACCAGGGAATTGCTAACTCATCATCACGCGGCTCGCAGAACACAAACTCCTCCGGAGCTTGAGGAGGCACGCGACCTCGAAAGTTCTTCTGATCATCCCCAAGGTCATCAAAAAGTTGCTCAATCATAGGCTGAGTAATTACAGCCGAGCTTGATAGGTAAAGGTCCCTCCTGAGGAGAGGGGAAGGACCCATAGTGATGGCTTGTTGAATCTCAGGATGAATATAGAGGTGATTCCCCAGGACATTCAAATCAAAATGAGAATTCAAAGGGGGAATTTGAATTTCCTCTTCAATAATGCGTGAATCTGAAATTTCAACGGGCTAGCAATCTGCAAATAAACAAAGAAGTCTTGAGGAGTTAGATACAACAGAAAGGTCGTTCCTTGCATAGCAAAAAACCAGAAGTATGAAGGCAAAAGTCAAACACACTACAGTAAATCGACAACCAAGTCAGAGGAACATGCGGAGCACACACAAAAACGACATGCATCAAAAAGATCAACAAAGCAAGGGGAAACAAGATGATTTCATTCCTTTCAAAAAAGGTACATCATGTTTACAAAAACATAGCATATACATCAGATGGAACACTATCAGCATACAGACAGAGACACCGAGCACCCTACATCCCTATCTACACCAATGGATCCCTAGTGGATCAAGAGCTGGATATAGAAAAACTCTAACTCCAGACGACACTGACACAAAAAGGTGTTCTCAAGCAAAATTGCTCAGAAAAGTAATCTCGCAGCCATTATAGTCATAGAAGGTCAGGCGAAGGAGTCGAAAAAGGTTGAGAAATCAGCAAACGCAACGACGACCCGCAAATTTCAAAGATCAGAAAGACGAAAAGGTTAGAACCCTCAAAACCCTAAAATTGCCAAAAAGCAAAACCAAAATCAGGGTTCTCTGGAGCCAGATCCAGAGAACAAAACCCATAAACCGGCTACAACCAAGACAACTTTTAAAACCCAAAGGTCCATAGCCAAAGAACCCCTAAAACATACCCAGATCACCCCATTCTCAGAAATCAACTTTTCCCGCCATAAAAGAACTTCCTTTATGACCAAGGTAGACCCATCTAAAGTCTTAACCCTTAATTCAGAAAAAACATTGAATCCCTTTTCAGAAAGCTAGCTAATGAAGTTCGAACAAACCCAGAATCTTAAAACTCTCCGAAAACCCTAAACCACAACCAGAAGAGAAGAACAAAGAAATCTTACCAAGAAAAGAGAAGCAAAAGCTTCATCAAAAAATAGAGCAGCAACGAATAGAAAGAGCAAGATCACAAGAAGAGCAACTCTTTATCTCTGAAAATCTCAAGCAATAGCAACGTGAAGAAGAGAGAAACAAGGGATTTCAAAGGGTTTAAATAAGAAGAAAGCTAGCAAATAAATAGGAGTAGTGGAACCATGAGCCTACCCTCCCACTACTCTGAGGAACTCTGCGTCTTCCTCTGCTCCAACCACTAACAACCAGCGCATGCAAAGTGACGTCATAAAAAAGTAAAGATCGAGGAAATCCAACGGTCAGGAAGCAATCAGGAAAAGCAACGCACTAGGATTGAACCACGCGTCAAGCAGTTAGCTACAACGCGCCTCAGCAGATTGGCATGAGCCAGCAGTTAATGCAAGCACGTGGGATCGAATGCGTCCATGGCACGTCTAAGGATCTCGCAAATATTTTCAGAAACGGCATCGTATGCAACAAAAGTCCTCAGAAAGAAATAGGCTACTCTAGTCCTTTGCAACTTAAGTCCTCCTCAAGAGTGTCCTCAGCAGATGCAACTTGAGTATACTCCAAGCAACACCGATAAATCATTATCGCTCGGAGTAGAGGGACAACTGTTTATGCCTAAAAATTCTTAAGTGCCAGTAGCCTATCAGAGGCTGACACGTGGCACTATTGACACCTCAGAAAAACTCAAGCAACGCCTATGGAAAGGTAACACCAAGACTATCATACCCAAACAGCACCCAAAACTCCCTAATACTTCTATAGTACAACAAGGATCCGTCCCCTGGGGAGTAACTTCCAGTTTCATTAAGGCAGTCACGCGAGCGGCATGCTGACTAAGTCCTCGCTAGTGGAACAGATATCAGGCATCCTATGTTTGATCGAGAAACAAATTCAAATTCATATAACTCCCCCAAACATCGAAACTAACTGAGGACTAATCATGGCTCTCCGTGACAATCATACATGAGCTGGAAGGCCTCACTTAACACCAACACACGCTAGCTGGACTGTGCACCTCAAACCTTCGTAAGTCTATAAATACCCCCTTCGCGGTAAGAGAAGGGATCCCAACTTTCATACACTGAAACTCTGTCTCTAAATTCTCTGTTTCATTTCTCTCCCACTTTCATACCAGAGTCTGATTTTCACACCGGAGGCGGTGAACCGAAACCCCAACCCCGGTTGCATCGTTCTGTGGTGTTTATTTTGTAGATCCAAGATCTCAAGGCAATTCTCATCGGAAGTTCAATTCTCAGGCGGCTGCCTACTTCCCACCGGTGCCAAAATCTCAGCAAGTCTACTCACCCCCTCACATTTCTTACGTGTTCGAGTCTCCGACGAAAAAAGGCTCAAACACGCCGGGAGTAAATCATACCACTCTAGAGCTCAGTCTCCCAACATGAATCTAAACAAACTCCGATAGATTACCTCTCGAGTCATCCTCGTGTTGGTGAAATCACCAAAAATACTCAAATATTTCTTCACATGAGCCATGAGATCTTCTAGAGCCGTCCCCCTAAATTGCCCAATTGTATTGAGAGCCGACAACATGACTTGCTTCAACTCAAAATTTCCATCGGGAGGTTGGTGGTGAGAGGTCCAATTCCTATAGATATTGTTTTTGGGCCCTCTAATTGGAATATGACATTCATCAACATGGTTGCCAGTAGGGGTTACTTGTTGCATCCTCGGACCATATCCTCCAAATCCTTAATCGAAAATTTTGACCCGTTGGGAGTCGTTGACGAGTTGGGTCATGTGCCCCATGGAATCCCGCCGTTGGATCAATGGAATCACTTCTTGTAGCCTCAGTTCCTACACCATTTGTAATCTCCATTGGCGGGTCTATTTCGTGCCCATTGTTACTTATTACGACCAAAGCTTTTGAACTCTTCTCCTAGCTCAAAATGTTCTTTCAATTTTGGGATCAAAATGGTACTCATTGCTAGGTGGTCCTTTGGGCATGCACTAAATGTAACAACTTGACCTGAAACACCAAAAACAAAAAGAAAATATCAAAGAATCTAAGAAATTAACCATTATCTGCTACCGTAAGCCCCAACAACGGTGCCAAAAATTGGCACGAGTTCGGCAAGTATACCGGTTGTGCCGTGAAATAAAGGAACTAAAGAGTTTCGGGTTGTCGAACCATAGGGACTACAAGTGAATGAGCTAAATAGGATTAATTTACCAAAATACTAATAACCAAACTAAAAGCTAAAATAAAGGAAATCATGGTTTGAGAGGAATGAGTTAACAACTAAGATTGCAAAATTTAAAAGTAAAGATATGCAAACTTGAGATTCAACAATAGAAAGATGATAGTGGAAGCAATGCTAATGAACTAAGTGAGAATGTGAGATGGACAATGCAATGTTTGACATGATGCTTAAGTTAACCCTTACTCAACTACTATACTAGAACCCCTCTTTCCCAAGGTGATTACTAGCTAAGCATGCCTGAACCCAAATTCATGTCACATATAATTTGCAATTGACAAGCTTTTCATGAAACACAAGTATTGAGGTCAAATAGGCTTCACAAGCATCAACTAATACAAGCAACAACCTAAGTCACTAATGCTCCATCCATAATCAAAGCTCTCATTCCTAAGATGCAATTGAAAGAAGATATCATGTGGGTAAAGTGATCAATTTCACATACAAGCATTAAAAATGAGCACTAGCAAACTATCAACTTGAAAACAAAACAAGTCCAAACCCTAGGTCACTAACATGCTTCCACCACTAAGGATTTAGCTCATGATGATCAATATAACAACAATAAACAAAATGGAGATCAATTCATTCATCACTGTCAAAATCAATCTACACAAATCTGAATTTATACAAGAGTAATAAAGAGAAGAAGAGTTGCAAGATCAGAAAATGGGATTGGAAGATGAATTCCTTCAATCTTCAATGCTCCAATCTCAACTCTGCACTCTCTTTCACTAAAACCTCTCTCTAGCCACCAAAGTTTCCAAAAAAATGATAAATCCTAAAATTCCTCGAAATTTAGGCCAAAAGAAAGTATTTATAGTTGTCCAAAACAAGCAAAACTACTAACATACTAACATAGTCGCGACTGTGTAAGTATTAGCCATACTCGTGACTCTGGAAAAATGACATTGTTTCCAAAAACTGGATCAGAGTCGCGACTGTGGACAAAACTATCATAGTCATGGCTGTAGACTTCAGATTGCCCTCCAATGGTGTCCTGCAACTCTTCTTGTCGCTTTCATGCTTCCCACTTCACTCCCGAGCTTGGATTCTTCACACTACACCTGAAAATCACCACAACAAAAGAGTGCAAATCATCCAAACTTATACAATTGGCTCTTTGAGCCGTAAAACCAAGAGTTAAAGTGAGAGTTAGTCACTATAAAGTTCAAAACGATAATTGAGTAAAGTATGCAAATGTGTGTGCACTTTGAGTGAATATGCAAGTGGATGATGATGAAATAAGACAAAAGAGACATGATAAGTGTGATATGAAATCACACTATCAGTCAACGCAAGCACACTAGGATGTCTAGGTGTTGAGTCTTCTTGTCCACATACTCTAAGAAAACCTAAAACGTTCTAAGTCTTTTGTTGAGTGACGATCCATGTTGCTTGATGATGTTGGACGATGGAGTTCCTAGTACCTTTCACCGCTTCAGGCATGAGAGTAAGTCCACGAAGATTCCATGAAGGCTCTAGAGCTTTCTAGAGAGAGAAAGTATAAGTGAGTTATGAAACAAAATCCCTTTATCTAAGAGAGAGGGTATTTATACTAAAACCTTTGGAGTGTCACGTGTCATCGTGTGATTGGCCGAGATCAGAGTGGACCCCACTTAGGAGGCTTTGAAACTTGGTTGAATTTGGTTGATTGTTTGGTGTGTTGCATGCTGGTTAGACACGGTTGACCCCTTGCGTTGTCCCATGATCCAGGATCGGGTGATAAAGACCTTGGAGGCCTGTGTCATGCGGAACATGGTTCCAGGCCCTTGTAGCAACTCAAGTGTGGTCGAAGTGATGAAGAGTGCAATTACGTGTCTGGGACGACTTGAGCGACGATCCAACGCGGGGACACATCATGGTCGCTTGTTTCGTGTTTTCGCTCAGATGGCACGGAGCATGCTTGAACGGTTGGTGTCGTTTGGATGACTTTGGGCCGTCTTAGGATGAAAGTTAGAAATGATTGGCATGGAAGCCACGAGAGGTACCTGGGGACAAACAGGCAAGCCTTGTAGTTTGGTTGCCATGCAGATAAGCTTGACGTCTGGTGCATGGCTTGGGCCATCTACGAATGAGACATGGATGGGGATGGCGCGGTGCGCGGATGTGACTCACTTGGATGTGTGGGCGTGGATGGATCCGTAGGGTCATGGCTTGGCCGCGGATGGGCTTGTGCTAATGCACGAATCCGCGTGAATCATGGCTTGTACGCAGACGGACACTCGCGCGGCTAAGGATTTGCGAATGAATCTGACTAAACCATGTCCGTGGCTGGAGGAAAAGTATTCACAGATGGATGACTTCTGTGAACGGATCTATGGGCTCGAACAGATGGGTGTGAGCGCACGGGGGCGGACGTGGAGGCCTTCGTGAATCTGTGGATGTCTTGGAGCGGATGGAGGCACCTACGCTTTAATTCTAGATAGGTCTGGATAGGAAAGAGAAGGCTCGCGAAAGGGCTTGGATGTACGTGGTTGTCCGCGAAGGGACGTTGGATGGTCCGTAGACGCATCTGGGAGGGGAGCAAACCAGCAGGGATAGTTTATGGCATCCACAAACGTGTTCGAATGATCGCGGGAGCCTTGAGGGTGCGGTCCGGATGAAGTATCGTGACTCACAGATGTTTGTGGTCATCTCGTAGACAAGAGCGGATGTGGATGAACACATGAAAGTTGGTGGCGGTTGAGTCCGGATAGAAGGGACTGTCCACGGATGAATGTAAGACGGTTTCGATAAGCTTTGGAGGGCTTAAGACGTTTGTGGGAAGTCTTGTAGAGCCATGGGAAGCTGTGGGTGCCTTTGGAAGATCATTGAATGGCCAAGGAATGCTTTGGCATGGCTTTGGACACCACGACTCAGACCGCGGACGATGGCGGACCAAGTTTCGGTTGGTGACTCTAGACATCTAAGGGAACCTTTGGGAAGGCCTTGGATAAGTCTCGAATGGTCAAGGATGGCATCAGGAAGAAATGGTAAGTTCTTGGAAGGAGGTGGATAAGTTAAGACGGGGGGTAGATGGTCTATGTCCGTACTTACCATGGGGGTGGCCAGTACGGACCCATGTGGTCAGTACGGACGCTCTTAGTTTGCTTGGGGTTTGTGGGACTTGGAGGGTCAAGAGGTTTCTTGGTGGGGCTTTTGGATTGGAAACACCTAGGATCTAAGAAGAAGGTTTGGAGGGATGACATGTCCGTACTAACTAGGGGGTGGCCAATACGAATACTTGGCCGGTACAGAGGGGATGCTTGAATGGCTTAGGTGGACTTAGATGGTTAGGAAGGCCAAGGAGGTTTAGGAAGGAGTGTGAGGCTAGAGGGATGGTTTGAAAGGAAAAGGACAGGTGGGAAGGGCCAATGAAATTCGAGGGAGCATTTGGGAAGGTTGTGTCCATACTGGCTAGAGAGGTGTTCAGTACATAAGTTCCATGTCCCTTAGAGCTTAGATGGATGGAAGATGGCTTGAGAAGTTGTGGGAGGGCTTGGTGAGGTTAATGGGATGTTGGAAGTGATCAAGGAATGATAAATCGCACAACCCTTCCTCCTACTCACTGTAGACGATAAAAATGAAGCCAAGCATGTTAATTTATAGTTTTTGACAGTAATGTGGGAGCCGTGGAGCCAGAGTCAGCACTGCAGCGTCACGCATTATCAAGTAAAAAGCTGCGCACCGAAATTAGGGTTTTTCACGAGTCTGTGCAGATGCGCCGCCTTTAACCTAACGTTTGATTGTCCAAACGAACTTGGAAAATTATGGGCCACCACTTTTTGGAAAGCCCAAGATGTCCTATACAACTTCTCTGAAGGCCCAAAATCCATTAGAGTTCGTTTAGATGGTGGAATTTACTCCTCAAAGGTCATTCTAGCAGATTTGGGAATTTCACCTAAACTTCCTCTTTCTGCTATTTTCTTCCATTGA
Source organism: Pelargonium cotyledonis (assembly GCA_036897625.1). NCBI lineage: Eukaryota > Viridiplantae > Streptophyta > Magnoliopsida > Geraniales > Geraniaceae > Pelargonium > Pelargonium cotyledonis. Next base: position 114 of record JAYMTA010005894.1, on the reverse strand, counting down.
CCCCCATTGACTTGCCTTGACCCTTCATAGATCAACCAATTTCAGCCACTATTTGCGCTCCTAATAACCTTTAAATCACAATAAAAACCCGGCGCACGTAAAAGAGGCAAAATA
>JAYMTA010005893.1:0-10935 GCA_036897625.1 Pelargonium cotyledonis | reverse complement strand
ATTTCCACTCAAAAAAAAATTTGGAAATCAAAATATGAAGCATTTTAATTCAAATTTAATTTATGAAATGATTAAAATGTACATTATTATATAATAATAAAAAATTCACCATAAAGTAAAGACATAGTTGAATTACATAAGCAAAAAAAATTGAGCTTGAGAAGGCATTGCTGTTTGTCATCGAGTTTAGGAGGGATGTTTGTAACGTGTAAGGTTGAGAAGTTGAAACCATGATTATATTTGGACTTTTAATTAGAAGCCCAATGTTTGTCTGGACCAACTGTGGACTACGAGTATGTGCTTATGTGTTTGGACTTTTTATTAGAAGCCCAATGTTTGTTTTTTCTTCTGAAGCATAAGCCCAATGTTTTAGAATGCTAAAAGATTATAATTTAAAAATTGTTTCTAATAACTTCATAAGTATTATTAGGTATGTGCAGTAGCCAAGGTTTAGACTTTATTTTTACTAGCTACTTAGCTTTTTCTAAGTTAAAGAAAAAAGAAAAAATGATTATCATGGTATTTGCTTTCTCTGTGTTTCTGTTTGACTGTTGTCTTAAAATTAGTATCAGGAACCTCTGAACAAGTGGTGGGAAAAAAAGAAAGACAAATACTTAGACCCAGCAATGCCCCAACTCTGACGTCTATCAAAGGATTTGCACATTTATGTCCACTCTCTTCATTTTGGAACTGCCATGGACTAGTCTTCAGTCCAGTATCAGATGTAGAGAATGTATTATATATAGGACCAAATTTCTTATTTCTTGATGTATAAGCAACAACAATGAAATATTCAGTACTACTATTTCTGTTTTCTCTAATTGTTATCAGAATCAGTGCCGCTGATGCCGCCGCCGCCGCCTACTGTTCCGACGTAGCCGGAAACTGCACAGCGAACAGTAGCTATGCCAAAAACCTCGACCTCATTCTTTCCTCTCTCCCTTCAAACACCGCAAAAGCAAAAGACTCTTTCTACACCGACAGCTCCGGCCAAAACCCACCGGACACATTCTATGTCCTCTCTCTTTGCCGGGCAGACTCCTCCCCCGAGTTCTGTCCCAATTGCTTGAACGATGCAATAACAAAGATGCAACAACAGTGTCCAAACCAGAAAGAAGCAGGCCTGCCCTGGAATGATCTTATCTGTATCGTGCGCTACTCAAGCCGCCCTAGCTATGATTGGAATAATGCAGTTTGATCCTCCAGATGCACAGTACACTGAAGACAATTTCACAAGAACAGACATGTAGCTTTTTGATCGGACTTGGGAAGATTTGATGCGAAGAGTGTTGACAAATGCGTCCATGGGGTCTTCTACGCGCAAGGTCGCCACCGGTAGTGTAGACTTTAGTTCGTTTCAAAAGATATACACAATCATGCAGTTCACGCCGGATCTGTCCCAGAGTGGCTGCCGGGATTGCCTGCGAGGAGCTGTGGATAAGTTTCAGAGCTGTTGCTACGGGATGCGAGGTGGCTATGTTCTCACTCCCAGCTGTTTGTTCAGGTGGGCTCTGAGCCCTGTCTCTGAGGTTTCTTTCGACGCGCCTTCTCCGTTGTCTTCATCTACCGATCATCTCAATCCAGCAGATAAAGAACGGAGGAGCATGTCATCTCCAACAGTTTCGATAGTGATATTTTCTGTGATTACATCAATATTGCTCGTTGCTCTTGTTGTCGTCTCTTATTTCCTGTTTCGGAGAAGAAAATCAATGGGGGAGATACAAGGTAAGACAAAAGAAAGTCAAATAGATACTATAATTAAACTCTGTTTATTATCTGTACATGAATACACTGTCTTTGTGATTTGTGAAGCTGGGGATGATATTCATACGGTGGAGTCCTAGCAATTTGATTTTGGCACCATTAGAGCAGCAACCAATGACTTCTCTGATGACAATAAGCTTGGACAAGGCGGATTTGGTGTCGTTTACAAGGTACTAAATTAAGCACAAATCTGTATATATATTTCAAGAAACGGTGTTGTAATTAACTAAAGAAGAGGTTGGTTGCAATATGATTTCAGGGTAGTCTTTCAAATGGTCAAGATATTGCAGTGAAGAGGCTGTCCGAGGATGCTGAACAGGGAGAGCTTGAATTCAAGAATGAGGTTGTGTTAGTAGCCAAACTTCAACACAGAAATTTGGTTAGGCTCTTGGGATTCTGTTTGGAAAGAAAAGAAAGAATTCTCATATACGAGCTTCTCAAGAACTACATATTCGGTATATGATACTTAAGTAGCAGATCCAGTACCCTTTTAACTTTATCAGCTGCAGCTAGCCCATGACATTTTGTTTGTTTGTCTGTTTTAGATCCGAACGAGCAGAGGAAACTGGATTGGGAAAAGCGTCACAAAATCATTGGAGGAATTGCTCGTGGTCTTCTTTATCTTCACGAAGATTCTAGGCTTCGGATTATGATCAAATGAACCCTAAATTTCAGATTTCGGTATGGCAAGGATATTTTCGATGGATCAATCCCGAGAGAACACTAACCGAAATGTGGGAACCATGTAAGTTCTTATAAATGCTCATCTTATGTCTTAATCATTTCATGAAGCTTGAAATTGTGATGAAATTCAATATGGTTTTGTGCATACAGTGGGTACATGCCACCAGAGTATGTAATGAATGGACACTTTTCAGTGAAGTCTGATGTGTTTAGCTTTGGAGTGTTGGTATTGGAAATCATATGTGGTCAAAAAGAATAGTGATTTTTGCAATGAAGAGGATGGAGAGGGTCTTCTAACAAATGTAAGATACAGAGAGAGAGAGAGAGAGAGAGAGAGAGAGTTAATTATGATGTTGTAGAAGTTGACAGATGAGACATTTGAAAACATTTGCTGCAGGCATGGAAGAATTGGATGGAAGGAAGGGCTGCAAGTTTTATAGATGTGACATTAAGGGTTGGTTCTCAAAGTGAAATGTTAAGATGCATACAGATAGGTTTGCTTTGTGTTCAGGAAAATGTAGCAGACAGACCAACCATGGCACTAGTTGTTCTAATGCTTAGCAGCTCTTCCACCACCCTCAAAGTGCCCTCAAAACCTGCATTTTACATGCACAGCACTCAGGTTCACCCACAATATTCAACATCCTCATCACCATCAACTGATCAGGTTTAACTCAATCTTTTGATTTTGAGATTGAGGGTATTTGTATAATTAATATGCTAAAACTTAATTAAGTCTATTCTAGTTGTAATTTATAGAGTATTGCATACATTATTCAATCAAATATTAAGATAGCAATAAATGTTTTGATCTCTTTCACGTATATTAACTATACTATTGTTTTTTGATAAAATAAAAGCGATTAAAAACACAATGGATGAGAATATAACAGTAGAAGTAATTAAAGTTATACTCCATCAATCTTAAAATGAGTGTCTTGTTTCCATTTTTTTTGTAAAAATTAAGAATTACAAGATAATTTAGTGTGTTTTCAACATTATTTCCACCCACACCCCATGTGCAAATCAACCCATGTGCATAAGTGATAGAGATAAGTGGTAGGGATAATATGGAAAAAATAATAATATTATAACCTAAAAATAGAAACAAGACACTTATTTTAAGACATAAAATTTAGACAAACAAAACACTCATTTTGAGACGGAGGGAGTAGTAAATAGAGATGTTTGTCGCATTTTCATGTAAAGAGGCTCAAATTAGCTAATTGAGCAAAAATCTATCCTCACTTTAAATGAAATGCCAGGTAGGATTATCGTCAACAACATTAACGGTTATGTTAACTTATAAAATTAACGAATAAACCTACGTGACCAATTTATATAGAGTTCGAGTACTACTATAGCCCAAAAATTTGTCGAGCGACGGGTGACTTTTCAACAAATGAGAACCTGCAGAGCATTAGAACCTAGATTCTTTTCGCCTTGTAAATTAAGGCAACCAAATCCATCATCACAAAATCTTAGTAGATGAAGCAGACAAGCACTTAAAGACAAAGTTGACTAATAATCCACAAGCTACGGTGGGCCGTGGCTCACTTACTCACTTTATCATTAAAGCCATTGAATTCAACCGATATTGGTTGGGGTTGGTTGACGAAGACTTAACGATCTCCTGCCATGGTCAACATTATATGGTCTCCCACCAAAACTTTATCATCTGAAGCCATGACCGGAGCTCCCACCAATATACAAAGCAAGCATGCATGCTTGCAATTGTTTTCAATTATATATACCAACACTAACACTATCTAGGTTGTAGTTGAGTAATGGAGTCTTCATAAACTGATACGTTCGTTGATGGATCTAAAGCCATCTCCTTTGTGGTGGAACTGAATTCTCGTCCCCTGTGATGGAAAGAAGTAGGTTGATGAGGTAATGCTAGAGTTACAGAGTAACTGTTGAGCATCAAAATGATAGTTGCCAATGATGGTCGCTCTGCCGGATCTTCCTGAACACATAATAAGGCGATATGGATGCATCTTATGACCTCGTTTCTTGAATATGAAACTTCCACTACAGGATCCATTAAAGACAACGGAGTCTCATCCCTCCAAAGTTTCCAAGCCTAAGTACAATAGCAATAACAACAATTTAGACAATGCTTGCATTTCTTTTGCATTTGGTAACTAAATATGCAAATCATAGTTTGATAAAATTCAGATGCTGATGCATATATAATTTTACTCACATAGCTTATCAGATCCTCAGAACCTTCTTGATAGAAACTACTAATCTTCTTGCCGCTTATAATCTCTAGAATGAGGACGCCAAAACTGTACACATCGGACTTGACAGAAAATTGTCCGTGCATGGCATATTCGGGAGACATGTAGCCACTGCAAAACCATTCCCGTTACATATCACTGATTATGCAGACTTACAAAGGAATTATATATAGGAACTACTTGTATAGAAAAGTATAACGCGCACAGAAAACAAATAAGAAGAGATCATTAATGGGCACTTACTATGTCCCAACAATTCTGCTTGTGTTTCCTTGAGTTTGATCAACTCCAAAAATTCTCGCCATCCCAAAATCCGAGATTTTTGGGTTCATATCTCCATCTAGTAGTATGTTGCTGGCTTTGAGATCACGATGTATGATTCTAAGGCGAGAATCCTCATGAAGATAGAGCATTCCTCTGGCAATACCTCCAATTATCTTGTAACGTCTTGACCAGTCCAATTGTGCTCGTTTTTCAGGGTCTACACATAATTCAAAATCAATTTAACATGCCATGATGTAATCCAGATTCATTAGTTCTTATTGATAATAGATGCACTCATAGAAACAGGGCATACCAAATAGAAAGTAGTCGAGACTTTGGTTTGGCACAAATTCATAAACAAGTATCTTTTCTATTCCTTCCAAGCAAAATCCCAGTAGCCTCACTAGATTTCTGTGTTGAAGCTTGGCTACCAAGACAACTTCAGTTTTAAATTCTTGTGCACCTTGTCCGGAACTCCTGGACAATCTCTTCACAGCTATCTCTTGCCCGTTAGGCAACGTACCCTGAGAATACCAAACAAATATTGGACCAATCCTTAAATTAAACCATCTACTAATTTCATTAACTACTGAATGTTTCAATTCCAGCAAAAAAATAATTAAGATTGTAAATGTGAAATTTTTACCTTGTAAACTTCACCGAATCCACCTTCACCTAACTTGTTCTCAGCAGAGAAATTGTTAGTGGCAGCTCCAATCGTGCTCAAGTCAAATTGCAAAGATTCTACATTCGTAATTTCATCATCAACTATATGCAACAAATGGTAAACAAATTAGTGATTTGAATATGAGTATATGACACAATTAATCGAGACTGATCAAAATGAAGTTCTTGTTTAAAAAAATCCAATTCCCAGTATGGCTTACCATTATCTTCTTGAACAGCAGCACTGTATCGTTTCTTTGCTCTCTTGGTTAGAATACAGTAACCAATAATGAAAAGCACCACGGAGACAACAATTGGAACAGAAATGGCCACAACAGTAACTGTTGAGATTTTCCCTTTTCCTGCACATAATGAATTCATGATTAATAAATGGCAAGAAACTGAATTTCTATTTCTATTTTCAAGACTACCTTTTGCCTCCGGCGAGGAGGCTTGAGCTGGCGGAGGGGTCAACACAGGTGGAGGAGGTGGTGGTGGAGGTATGGCGGAGCTATTGTAAAACGGGTACAGCTCAAACCTAACATTACAACTCGGAAATATGACTCGTCCACCCAACTTCCCGGCGCAGCAGCTCGGGAGGTAACCAATCGCCGCCTCCAGGCATCCGTCGCAGTCTCCGGCGGAAAGATCCGGAGTGCACTGGGCGAGCGTGTACAGCCGCTGAAAGATCGTGAAATTGGCCTCTCCGATGGCGAATTTCTTCCCGGACTGGTCCGCCGCAGCTCTCTTAGCCGCTCCCGTGACGGGGGTCCCCAGCAGATTATTGAATCGGTCGGGATTGGAGACGTTACCGGTGTTGAGCATCTGGACCGACGGGTCTTGCGTCACGGTGGAGAAGAAGGATCTGTTGGAGTAGCGAATCATGCACTCGTCGTAGAAAATCAGAGAGGCTCTCTGTTTGGGGCATTTCTCGAGCACGCCGGCGGAGGCGGTCTCGACACAGTCCTTGCAGACGTCGGAGGAGACGTCGCCGCGGCAGAGGAAGAGGCCGTAAGCGACGTCGGGCGGATCCCGGCCGACGGTGAGGTTGAAGAAACCGGAGGCGCGGGTGGCGTTGGAGGAAAGAGATGATAAGAGGGAATTGAGGTTGCGCTGGTAAGCGGTGTTGGGAGTGAAGAGAGTAGTGTTGGGACAGTTGTGGAACAGGTAGGTGACAGCAGAGACAGTGGTGGAATTAAGGGTGATGCAAAGGTAGAAGAAGAAGAAGAAGCAGAGCAGAGTGGTAATGGCGGATTTGGAGGAACCCATACTGAAATCAGTATTGGGTTGTTTCATATGTTTGTGAAGACGTAGCTGATGAGGATTTAGGGATAGAAGAAGAAATATAGGAGTTAGTGATTTTCGTCAATGGAACGACTTTGACATTTCTTGCTCACCGCGATGGATGCAAAATTAACGGTGGATCGATGTGGACGGGAGTGAAGTGAAAGATGGCGCGGTTCTACTGCTGCTGCTAATAATGGCTGAGCTCACGGTAAATTATTTCAATTACAAGAAAATGTTAGGTGCTCGTAGTGGAAAGATAAATCTGACTAACTAATTAGTTGATTAAAAAATATGTTAGGTGCTGAACCGTATTTGACTCGCGTATTTTCAAATGTATGGAATAAAAAAAATCTAATTAGTACAAGATGAGTGTGATTTGTTTCAAAATGAAACATGAAACAAGATGTATATGAAAAATTAGATAGATTAGACATGAAGCAAACACAAATTTGAAAATAAAATTCAAACATACGTACTCAAGATAAGAAAACTCATGCGTAGCTGAGTACAAAAGTTAGTGTAGTCTATATTGCGAAAAGCTAGTGGTCATCACGACGTGTACAATTATAAATCAATCTATACAGTTCAATGATGGTAAGTTTATTCACAAGCAAAGCACTAAATTGTATGGAGAATTTGTTGAGCCCTACAGTGAGGTGGTGGAAATCGAGGGAGTTGACGTTGGATGGAAGCGATGAGAGGATGAGACTGAGGTTGCAGACGTAAGTGTTGTTGGGAGCGTGAGGGACTAAGGAGTATTTGTTGAAGTGGATAATTGTATACATAGAAAAAAAAAAGAAAAGCAAAATATAATAGTGTAAGTCAAATCTTACTGACAATGATTTTTTTTTTATTTTTTAGCAATTAAAAGTTAAATCATTGTATGTATATCATTATTGAATTTGCATGATATCAAAACTGATTTTGATCTATCATTGGGCTCATTTATATTGCATGCAAATTAACATTATTCAAAAGCAAGAAAATTAATGGAGAAAATGATGGCTGGCATCTTTTTATAAACAACATTATAGTGTTAATTAATTACATGTGAGGTCATTTTATATGATGAGTACATTATTTTTTATTAGCAAACGTTTTTTTGGCCTCCAGCTAAGGCATCAAGTTCTTAGCCGTGGAGAAAGGGGCTGGTGGTTTGATAGCACTGGCATGGCATGCAAGTCTGTTTATGTGGGGGTGACTTTGATTTTTCAGTCAACATTGCAGATATACATATACATGGATACAAAATAGTATCCATTTCAAGAAAAAGTGTTGTCTGCAGTTACTTTTTTTAAAAAAAATGAAGAAAATGTGGTTTGTTTTCAATGCAGTGTTACTAGCTAGATTTCAAAGCAATTATTTGTTCGGGATGCTCTTTCGTATCATGTGTGTTTGTGGAAAAATGTGGTTTCTTATTCAAGACTTGCAATGGTTGAAGAAGTCTTTAACTGAGACAAAGCTAACATGGTCGTAGGTCCTCATGACGTTACAAGTCTGAAACTCGGCGCTTAGTCTTCGATAAATTTGAGCAAATGCTCGGTGTTTCTCGATTTCAAGAGATCATGTCTACTCTTAACCTGTATACATAAAAGGGCACATGCTAGACTGTAATTTGAAGGATATCAGTAATACAAAAAATATAGAAATGCTCATGTGTTGTTAATATTCGAATTGTCAAAATTCTTGTTGTCAAAAACATAGTGTACCTGTTATGGGGTCCATCTTATTCGTTTAGTCACGAGGGTATAGTTCACTGATAGATACTGAATTTACAGAACTTGGCTCATCATCACCATTGGAATGAGCTGACTCTGTTAGTAAGCTCCCTCCCATTTCACTGTGAAGCAAGAAGGCCGGTTGTTTGGGCGAAGGTAAAGTAAAATTTCTACTGAGCATGAGAACCACTGATGGCATTGTGGGTCTGTCAACTGGTTTTTCCTGAACACATAGCAAGGCAATGTGAATATATCTGATCACTTCTTTTTCTGCATATGAATCTCTCAGGCTGGGATCCATAAGTGTTATGGGCACGCCCTTCCTCCAAATTTTCCAAGCCTGCAACAAATTCTTCAATTAGTGCTCTAAAATTTAACTTCATGTTTATAATCTTTGAATATATAGATAGTTAGATACTCACGTAGCTGAGAAGGTTCTCAGAACTATCTGTTTCGCCAAAGTTACTGTTATTCCTCCTTCCAGTGATGATCTCAAGAAGCAAGACACCAAAACTGAACACATCGGATTTCACTGAGAATCGTCCACGAATTGCATACTCTGGAGCCATATAACCACTGCAATCCAATTGTTCATGCAACAAAAGTATGTAAAAGGAAGTTTCAATGTCTACATGGTATAGCATATATTTTGACATTTAAGTTTATAATCTTCTGAATAAGAGTTCTAACTTTCATGAGAATACAAATTAGTAAATGTAAATGAATTTTAAATTCTTATCACACAAAGGGAATATGGGTTAGGAATCCTTACTATGTCCCAGCAATTTTATTTGTTCTTTCATAGGTTTGATCACCAAAAATCTTTGCCATGCCAAAATCTGCAATTTTTGGATTCATGTTCTCATCCAACAGAATATTGCCAGCTTTGAGGTCCCGATGGATAATTTTAAGCCAAGAATCTTCATGAAGATACATAATCCCTCGAGCAATTCCTGCTGCAATCTCACGCCTTTTGTTCCAGTCCAATTGTTGTTGTTTGATAGGATCTATAAGCACATAAAAATTAAACATTAATTGCAATCTTGCGTTCTACTAGACAGGGAGAGGAAACAATTGAAGAGAGTTTAAAAGTTGCTAACCATTTAAGAAACCATCAAGGCTTTTGTTGGGAACAAATTCATAGACTAGTATCCGTTCTTTTTCTTCCACACAAAAACCTCGCAGCCTCACTAGATTCCGGTGTTGGAGACTGGCTACTACCATCACCTCATTCTTAAATTCCCTCGTACCTTGCTCGGATCTTCCAGACAGCCTCTTCACAGCTACTTCTTGTCCATCTGGAAGTGTTCCCTGAGAATTTTGTATCAACTGCCATCCTAACTTCTAACACTAACTCTACCTTTGCTTGAAATGACAAAAGCTAAACCCAACCAGTTACCTTATAAACAACACCGAATCCGCCTTCACCTAACTTGTTATCATAAGAGAACTTGTTCGTGGCAATCACAATTGTTTTCAAATCAAAGTGAAAGGATTTGGGAGCTATAATGTCACTTCCAGCTACACAATTAATGAGTGAAAATAATCATAAATAAACAAACTAAAACCATGTTCTAAGTTTTGAAGATAAGTTTAAACTTACTATTATATTGTTGAGTCAAAAGGCCCTGCTTCGACTTGATCCTTCTCATGAGAAAGTATACAATGGTGAAAACAAGCACACAGCCAACTATGGGAATAACGATAGCAACAACAGTTTGTGCTGGACTCATCCCTGATCCTTCATCTACAAAACGCATCACAGCATTGTGACCCTAAATCCAACTAAGCTACTAACCAAAATCTGTCAGTTTTTGCACAAAATGAACATTTCAATTTCTTTCTTGGCGATACTGAAATTAAAATAGATGTCCAAAAGTGAATCATCTCACCTGGAGAATCTGAAGGAAGATGACCAGGAGGAGAAACTGGACTGGGCAATTGAGGAGGAGAGGCTAGGATCCGGTAGAACGGCGACACACTGTACATAACCCTACAGTTAGGATTGAGAATCGCAGCCTCTTTCTTGCCGTCGCACCACGAGGGAATTGTGGATACAAGACCCTTCAGACACGACTCGCAACCTAACGCCGATATATCTGGCGTGCACTGCGCCAGGCTGTACAACCTAACCTCACCGGAAAAATTTGCCTCCTTCGTCGCGAACCACTTCCCGGTACGATCCGTAACAGCTCTAACGACTATGTCGCTCATCGTTTCTGCGAGAAGCTGCATAAACCTCTCCGGCTCCGTGACGTTCTCCTCGTCAGATGAACCGACTCTGGGGTCGTCCTGCACAACTGAGA
>JAYMTA010005892.1:0-10936 GCA_036897625.1 Pelargonium cotyledonis | reverse complement strand
TAAAAGTACATGGTTTCTCAAATATTATCGTCATTTTATCATTTTTTATGAATTATAAATTATATAATTAACAATAATAAAAGTGTTAAAAATTAATTCAACTAAGAAGATCAATGTGTAAAAAATATTACGTCATTTAATGATTCATTTATATAAAATTCAGTTTTTTGTAGCATAATAATAAGAAAAATGCTTCATGTCCCAAATTATATTTTTTTTTGGTATAAAATGACATGACAATTTATGTAGAATATATATTTCTTATATTTTTTGTTTGATATTAGCTTTGAACGAATAATAATCTAACACATATGATATTACCACCCCCCATAATTTTTGGTGTGGGGCGCCAGATTTATAAAATATAATGTTCACGTGTCGTAATATGAATATAAGACCACGTACGTCATTATTTAAACAATTGATGTGTCATGTTCTATTAATTGACACATATTTTTGTGCACACAAAAAAATGGACAAAATTTGAGAAATAGAACATTACTCTAATATTAATTAGTTAGTGAAAATAAATTTATTCTTATGCATTCATACTAAATTTTTCTTTTATACATAAGTTATTATGAGTGTTATAAATTTTAATTAATTGATAAAATAAATTTATTGTTACATAACTTACATTGAATAAACTAAATGTATTTTATTAAAATATTATAATGGTTAAAAATCATATCACTCAAATGACTAAAATAAAATAAATTTTATTAATTAAAATAGTGATATTTGTTTGTGCTCGATTATGTTTGTGCACTTAAATTCTCCCAATAATGTTTATGCACTTAAACTATCCAAATACTTAATATGTGAATACAACTACAAAGCATGGTTTCTAGCTTTTTGAAACAAATATTTTCAATGGGGATGTGGAAGTTTGTAGCCGACAATCTAACTACAAATGTCTACAAAAACCACTAGTTTGTGATTTAAATTATATACAATTACTCATGGTTTCAAGATTTCTCAATCAATGCATAGATTATAGGATCATTATAGCAACTCTCATGCATGATCTAAGCAGCATATGGTGCCAATAATTGAGGAAGTTGACAAAATTGTGTTTTAGTTTTATGGCTATACCAACTATTCTTCATTAGGTTCATATCATGGCCTACCATTGTCTCCACTCCTATTGCATCTTTGCAAATATATTGATCAATTTAGGTATCTTTCACTACAATGTCTAATTTACTAAAATGATATATCATTAATCATATTGATTTTGAAATTTAAAAATAAATAAATAAACAAAAACAGATTGAACCATATTCTATGTTTTACTAAAATTTAAATATGAAAAATATGCATGCCTTGATGATAAAAGTCAACTTATTGAATAACTCAGCAATTTATGGATGAAATGAGATCCACATGTAGTAGGAGGTAGGTCTTAACATGATGATGATAGATAAGTTAAAAAGGACTTACTCAGGGTTGTTCTCTCCTTGTAAGCAATCAGCTCTAAGGAGTCCACTTTTCCCATTTAGTGGAGGCTGGCAAGCCTGAAATCATGGAACCAATGCAAATTAAGCCAAATGAGATCTACTAGAACTAGAAGAAAATTAGACACTCCAAGCTAGAATACAAAATTATTGTAATTGATCGAGAACACCTAAGTGTACAAATAATTACAATGGTTATGTTTGAGTAGAGAATAATATAAAAATTTACGTGATATGTGAAGAAAACATAATTGATACAAATATTATTACCGCAACTCGAAGGTGGAACAATTTCAGAAAAAGAAATAGCAAAAAAAAAAAAAAAAATTAGTAGGAGGAAAACGACAAGTTCTCCCTTACAAAGTCCTTCATAATTGTAAAACATAATTTGTGACGGTAGTTTTCCGTCATATTCCAACCACCTCATAGAAGTTGGTTGAATGTTATTCAATAGTTGAATATGTGATTGTGCATTCAAAATCTTTTAGTTTGTGTGCAAAGTCATAATGGACTTGCATGTAAGAGGGCGAGTGAAAATATATGTAAGACTATAATATTGTAGTCGTTGCAATCGATCTCCATACCCATAAAGAACCACAATGTCACATTTTTTTATGTTATATCTTACCAGGGAGAATACAGTTCTGAGTTGTCGGGTCCAGTCACCAAGAGTTCGGATATGAACACTGAGGTAGTCATCTCCCGGACTAGAAGTGATTGAAAATGGATGCCTATAACAATCCAAGCATCACAACAAAATCTCAAAATGGTGAAAATCTCGTGCGTTGATATGTTCTTCTAATGTGTACTTACCATTCAAAGGGAGAGACAACTGCACAATTGACAAACATGTATTGTCCACTCTTGTATCTAAAACCTTGTGGCTTTGACATGTGAAGTGCCAATACATTTCCAGGATATACAGCAACCTAACAAAATCAACATACACAAAAATTATTAATATTCATAAAGTTAGAAGTGTGCATTCATCTCGAAAACCAAACTGATTATTATTCGATCTTGGATCATACTGAACCAAAACTCTCGAACTTAACTGAGACCAAACCGATTGAACAGAAATAATTGGATAAATTTTGAAAATTGGCATTTCTAATAGTAAATATTTGAAAGAAAAAAAACAAATCAAACTTACCTTCAAAATGGTCACAGCCTTGATGCTGGATCTAAGTGCCCTAATCAACCTCTCAGAGCCATATAGAGTCAAAGGAACTGCCAAATACATCCAAGTCTACAATCCAAGAAGGAAAAAATTGTCTCAAAATCGCAAAACCCTAATTGAAATCAAGATTAAAAAGAAGGGCAAAACAAATTTACGAGCGCGAAACATTACCGTTTTCTTGTACCATTCATGGGTGAGGTACAAGTAAATTCCATGAACAATGAGCAAAGCATAGACAATGACAAACAAATGGTGTGAGTACCAAAATGCATTAAAGCCAGTGAGCTTCTTGAATGGTTTTGGCAAGTTGAGCCTTCCCCTCCTAAAGCAAGGGGCTGCAAGAGTGAAAGCTATTGCCATCAACACTACCATTATGATCCCGGTCACTCCTTCCACGGATTTCACAAAATGCCAGTAGCTCGTAGGCTGATCTTCGCCAAAGAATTGCTCCATAGGCTCGTATTCTTCGCTAGAAGCGCGAAGAAGGCGAGGGAAATCGCAAGCCAAATGAGCTATCGCGTGTAACCCTACCCCCATTGCAATCATGATCGCGATCACCTATCAAAATTGTTATATAGAACATTAGAAATGATGTAAACTGATTGAGAAAATGTATTTAGATGCAAAATGAAGAAGTTGCAAAAAAAAATGTTTAAACGAGTATTGAAAATTGATATCATGAAACATTGAATTAGTAACTTGAGCAATGTACTTTGTTCATCTAAGTGCTCCCTTATCATGAGTATAGTGATTCAAGTTACACTATTCTTGGGGTTTAATCTTTGTGAACCTTTGAATTGTCAGAAAATTTGAACAATCTTAAACAATCTATCATAGATTGTTTTTAATGAGAAATCTCCTACATTGTTTAAATGTTACAATTTTTCTCCATCGGACGAACTAAAAACTAAAAATGATGAAATTAGCTTATAAAGATGATTTTATTTTTCAAAATAAATGAATTCACCCTCATGTTTTTTCGAAAATGTGCATGATATCAACACGAAAACCACCAAAGTTTCAATCAAGAAGTTGCAAATATTAAAATAGAAAATTATGAATTTCTCTCTCGTCAACCTTTTTATGGGAGGTAAGATAACCCCCCAAAGAAATGCTAAAACTTGTACTTTGAAATGTGCCAACGATGCAGTAAGATTTAACTCTTACATTCGAAACAAAGAAATGTATTACTTTTTATAGTACTAATTTAGTCATTACCTTGTGGAAATTGAGGTTGTCATCAAACGGAACAACATATCCCAACTTGATCTTGTTCCTAAGCCAAGTTATTGTGTTTCTGCAAACAGGAAGCAAAATCAAGGCCATGTTGAGCTTCAATGTCTCTGCAGCACCTTTTGCCATGCACACACAAACTCCCATCACTTCATAGACTGCTCTATTTCGATATTGAATGAATTTGTAGGCGAAGAGCGTGGACATGGCTGTGAACCAGAGGGCTATGACCCAAATCCTTGGCCAATTGTCCAACACAAAGTACTTGGTGCCTTTGTACCATCTGCTCATTGGGTTGGTGTCATGTGTAGGCTTGAGCTTCTGGCTCAGCATGTGGCTCAAGTTCTTGCTGTCTCCTCTTGTTGAATGGGTTGGTGCTTGCAATAACAGTGTTTCTAGATTGTCAATCTGAAGAGAAAAAAAAAAGTTTATTTCAAATGAGCATACTCAAACTTTGGAACTAAATGTTTGTACAATGGAACTCACGGAGAAAGATCTTTTGTTTTTATCACATTATCTCAGATTGGATCTAAATATTGGGTAAGCAGTGGAGTTGACTAATTTTTCTCAATTTACTCAAATCACTTGTAGTTGAGGTGGCACCGGATCTTTAGTTATATGATCCCCCCGACTTAACAGTCTCGAGTTAATAGTAATCATTCATAATTTGAGAAAACACTCGTCATTATGTACACAAGAAAAAAAATCTTTTTCTTTTTTTCGAGAACTTGTGTAGCTCGGTTTATCATGTCTTTATTTTCACAAAATAATAGTCATTGCGAGATTAAAAAATGTTTATAAAAAAGTATATACCATGATGTATCCAAGATTGTCTGGATCAAGCTCCTCCATGATCAATGCTGCATATTCTTCTGCTTGCTTCTGTATGTTGGTGAGCTTGTTGGCAGATGCACTCAGGCTAATGATCTGGAAACAAATACCAATTAAATATCTCAAAAAATATTTTTAAAATACTTTATTTATTCTCTCTTAAGCTAACAATTAATTTATACCGAATTTTGAAATTTAATCATATTTTACTAGTATGTTCCTATAAAATAGATCTCATCAATTTTTGTGATGGTCCAAATATAATATTTTTCTCGCAAAACCCAAAAACCAATTCAAAACCAACATATATTGTTTCTATCAGATTCGGGTTAAACCTCCCTAAACTGTACTTGTAAAAACTTGAACTTCTACTAAAACTCGAATTGACAACTCTAATTCTTCTATGTACCTCTTTGACTTCAGCTTCAGTGATTCTTCCATCTGCATCTTTATCAACCCTGCATTTCCAATATTCATTTCGAAATTTTGAAAACAATATGTATATATATATATATATATCATAGTGAAAGAAGATGACTCTTGATACTTACATATCGAAAAATGTTTGAAGTCTCGTGTCGAAGCTCTGATCAGAAATTTGCTCCCAGAATTCCTTCAGCTGATCTTTGTTGATTGAATCGCTGTCGATGCCTCGTCTCCGAGCAAGCGTATCGAACAGCTCTCCGCCAAACTCCTTGGACTCCTTCATGCCTAAATACATAACATTAACGGTCAATTATGCTGGAATTTCAAAAATAATGTGGTTACTTGGAGATGAAGGTACTGTTTCGAGACTCTAACGGTTAAATTTAATGTATTACCTATACATTCGGAGAATTGGGTGCGGGGAAGCACGGCGATTGAGTTGGCGGTGAGCTGGTCAAACCGCCTCTCCACGGCGGCCCAGCCTTCGCCGCCGTCTCTCTTGCTGATGAACTTGAGGCCTTTGAGAGCTTGGGCCGCCGCGGATTTTGACCGGTCGAACCGGGGCTGAGGCCGCCGGTTGAAGGAGGCGAGCTTCTTGATGTCATGTGACAAGTGGCGAATCCTGGCGGAGGCGTTTCTGGCCACAGACCCGAACGAGGACTTCTTTTCTAGGTCTTTGGCCAGCAATGTCAGCTCTGGATCTTCTGCGTCAGGATCACCGGCGGTCCTGACGCTGTGAACAGCGATGGTGTCGTCCCCAACGTCGAGTGTGATCTCGACGTATGGGTCGTCTCCACTGCTGAATTCGGGAATGTTGAATCTCGCGCTTTTTCTTCCGGGTCTCTTGTTCAGCGGCCCGCTCAGTGGGCCGCTGAAGGAGACTACTCGCTCGCTCCTCTCGGTGGCGGCACTGGTGAGCTCTATGTCGGGATGGTGGTGGTGGTGGTGAGTGTCGTGATGATGAGATGGTTTTGTGTCTTCTGCTCCCATTTTCGGCATCTTGGTTGATGCCAATTTTGAGGGAAAGTCAAGGACCAACTCCCCTGTTTTTCTCCCACTTTGTCTACCCAAACAGAAAGTGGACGATTTTTGAATGTGGGTTGATGCCAATTTCCCGAGAAAGTCACTTTCTCTCTATACAAACAGGCAAGTCTACTATGAAAAAAGAGAAAACAAAGCCTAAAAGAAGGAGATTCTGACGATTTTTGAATCTGGGTTGGTGCCAATTTCCCGAGAAAGTTAAGTTTCTAACTAGGATTTTCCAAATCTCACCAACTCCCTTGTTTTCTCTCTCACTTTCTGTCTACCCAAACGTAAAAGGTTCAAAGAAATAAATTAAATCAAACACTAAAACAGGGATTTCTGGACTACTTCAGAATCTGGTTAGTGTCAATTTTCCGAGAAAGTCAAGTTTCTGACTCGGATTACCCAAATCTGTACCAACTCCCCTGTTTTTCTCTCACTTTCTGTCTACCCAAACAGGCAAGTTTTATACAAAAGATGAGAAAACAAACACTAGAACGAAATTCGGAAGATTCTTGAATCTGCGTTGATGCCAATTTCCCGAGAAACTCGAGCGGATTTTCCAAATCTGTACTAATACCCCTGTTTTCCCTCACTTTCTATCTGCCCAAACAGGTAAGTTCCCGAGAAAATAAGAGAAAACACTAAGAAAAACTGATATTTGGATGGTTTTCTTCATCGGGGTTGGATCCAAGTTTCATACTCACAACTAACAAAATTGTATGCAACTATATACCTGCTCCCTTGTTTTTTTTCCCTTTTTCTTTCCCACTTGCCAAACAACTACCCACCAAATTTTCCTGGAAAATAAAGGGAAATGAAAAGTGAAATTTTGTAATGTTTGTTACATAGTAATTTGCTTAGCTGAGCTATATATAAAGAAAGAGGGTAGAGGGTTGCACGATGATGAGAAGGACAGACAATTGAGGATATGATAAGAGAGATTTTTTTATATAAATTAATTTAATGAATAAGTGAGATCAAATTCAATAATATTTATTTGGTCTATGTGAGTAAATGTGCACTAGATATAATAATAAGTTATTATAAAAATATTAGTAGATGTTGTTTTTTTAGCGGGTAATGATTATCGCTTTATTGATAACAGGCGAAAAGCACTTATACAAATGCAAGTAGAGGAAAACAAAATTAAACCAAAACAAACCAAAACTAAACTAAGCAAACCCTAACAAACTAAAAACAAGAAACATAAACCGATGCTTAAATGCGATAACTAGAGAAAAAGACTCGGATACAAAACAAGGGCCCTAGTGTAAACACCTTCTCCTCGTTCAGTCATCCTAAGTCTGAGACCGGACCATTCAGTCAAGACGCCCGTGATCCAGTCCACCCACGACGTCGGCTAGCCATCACATATGTAATTAATATTGTTTGATCATGTATAGTTAATTAACTTTCCCTCAATAAGAAAATCATTTCAATATGTGTTATAAATTAATGATTTTGTTTTTTCTACAACTTCAAAAAAGTGAAGCTAAGTGGATGTTTCTCAAATTCTTAAGGTGCAATTTTTAGTCTTTGATTTTCTAGTGCTATTTGCTAATCTTAAGTCTAAACAACTCTTTTTCCTTGGAAATGCTCAAAAAGTGGCAACTCAACATGACAAGGTAAACCTAAATTTGATTTCAAGTAATCATTATTATCTTGTTTATAATGTGCGATTAAGCTAAATTGATCAACAAACTTTAACTATTGGTCGCGTAAGAATGATATTTTATTTCAAATTGTTAAATTTGACTTCAACCCTAAAAGATAAGTTACAAGATTTTTCAATTAGTATATCAAGTGTTCTTACCATTCATATTTTCTTATGTGATGTGTAAATTAATACTTTCTCACATGTGCTTAAAGTTGTACTTCCTTGTGGTGTGCATGCCTTAGGTATCATATTCAAGCTCTCAAGTAAAAGTTCAACCCAAAAGTATACTGAGGGTGAAAGTCTTTCTTCAAGATTCTTACATTCATTACGAGACCGCGCGTTTCAATGACATTTTTTTATCCAAATCAGAAAAGGATGGATCACTTACATATTATAATTGTTTAGTTTATAAAAAAATAAAATGATGATAACTAATAATTATATGTGAAATATAAGTTATTCAATTTACTTAATAATAAATGTTTATTTTTTATTTTTTACTCGGGCTAGAAAGAAGCCCAACAATACATCACAAACGGCTTATACGTCTATCACTTGAGTTCAATAATTGTTTTTAGCGTAACTTCTAGTATTGAGCTTAGATCATCTTCAGATAGTCTAACTAAGTGTGCATAAGATAGAGCACATTGTTAAGTGAAACTTGGTGTATTCCTTCATATTTTACATCGCGTTCGAACAATCTTTATTGTGGTGAAAGTGGACATTGCATGTAATTTGGAGAGAGAATTCAGAGAGTATGCACAAAAGTGAAAATATGAGATCGTGACAAATAAATTTTCAAAGTGTAAAAAAGATTTTTCACTCATTTGGTAGAGGGAGTATTGATACTCATAAAATGTGTGAAAATGATGAAGGGACATTACATAATTAGTTAAAGGTGATATATTGGTATGTCATAATGGGATGTTGTAACAAAGTCACTCAAGCACAATAGTCCTCAAGGAAGGTCTGATGAGGGGAGGCCTCCAAAATAGATGGGGAAGGAGGATTTCAGTATGCCAACAGTATGTATTTCCAAATTTTCTAAGAGTGTTTGCCAAAAGGTGTAGCACTTGAGCTATTCTTTGGACCTCCAAGGGAGTACTAGTTTGTGTAACCTCTATGTGCCACGTGGAAACTTATCTCATACGAGGTTTTGGGTTATTCAGAGCGTCTTGGATGATTTCAGGCGATATAGGGAGACTTGAGACATTACAAATGATATTCGGCTACTTAGGGCAGACTGTCTTGATCAGTTTCCGTGATTGGAAACTTTCGAAAACAGTGTGGAAAGAGTAAGACGTGTTACAAACTCTGACTGATTTCTAGGTGAGGCCACTCATTGTTTAGAGAGCTCCTTGCAATGTAGCATAGGAGGGATCGAGTCCTAAAATTCTTGGTGAATTTGAGTAAGTGTTAGTGCGATACTCTTGATCAGGTGAGGAGTTTAAGAAAGGCAAAGATCCCATAGGTAAAGGTAAAATACAAGAGTGAATGAGGAATTTGCTAACATATATGAGGAGCCTCAACTGTGAGCGTGACATAGTGTATGCGATTTTGGTTAATTGTGATGGCAAGTTACAACAAAAAGGTAGTATGAAGAGATATCTTTTAAGGTTATCATATTGGTAAGAAGTGGGAAAAATTAGGGTGAGCATACATACAACAATAAGAATTGACAAAAACAACTCACATGGCTATGTAAAATTGTCTCAAAAGTTATCGAATAGAGATGAATCAAAAGAATGAGAGGAGATGATCCACACATGGCCCTGAGGGATCTTGCGACAGTGGATCCCCTCAAGGACTTGAGGTGATTCTCACAAAAAGATATGAAAATGATTAAATGAATTCATTGTTCAAGTGAGTGTAGATGTAAAGCTCATTATGATCTACAATGATGACACGTCACAAGTTACACAGAAACAAACTCGATGTTAGATGTCAAGGGATTCATTCCCAAGAGGCTCCGTGCCATTGGAGCCGTGGCCCATAATTTATCATTCTTGCGCGACTATGATTGATCAATATTTGTGCTTAAATTATTTTTCTTGTTAATACAAACAATTAGAATGTTTTCTTTAACCATATTTGATATGATGTATCACACTATCATCTAATATATAAATAAAAACTTTAAAAGATTTTGTGCATTATGAATAAAAAATTCAACTTTGGCTGGCTTGAAAATTTCGTTTACAAAAACTATCTATTGTACATCCTACTAGATCATTTTTACTTAAAAACTAGAGTTTCATCATTATCAAGCTTAATGGGGCATTAACTAAAGAAGTTTTTTAACCTTTTTTTATATAAAAAAAATAGCATTATAATTTGTAGTTGGTAATTGCTTTTTTTTTATATATATATTTTTGTTTCCCTTGGATAAAACTTATATTATTTTGGGTAGTGAAGAGTTGGTGGCAAGAAGAGTAGTTGGTAAGGAGGCAATGATGTTTGCATGACGTGTAACATTGCTGTTGATTTTATTTGAATTATTATACACTAGTTTTGTATCCCGACTATGCTTGGGTCTGCATCACATTTAAATATTAATTTTTTGGACAACTTAAATTTATTATAATCTATTTTTTAACTAAGTTTTGTCGGGGTCTTCATCTCATTTTAATTATATCCACTATCATATTAGTATTAGCTCGGTAGTTTAGTTTTATAGAAAATTGTGAATACAACTAATATCAAAGAATTGACATTGATAAATGGTTTTTAGTCAAAATATTTTAATCCAACACATCTTTGTTTCATATTTTATTTGACATTCTTGCAAACATAAGTTAGATACGTTAGTACCAAACACAAATAGATAAAATATAGTTTGTTTGTTAATTTGGAGCATTAAATTTTACATTAAAATCACTGTACATCATTCAAATAATTAAAAGCGATAAAATGTGTTGAAAACCGACGTCAAAATATTCATATTGTAATCGATCTATGACCGAACCATTACGTAAAAAAACAAACCGATCACTACAAAAAAAGTTGCAAATTGTGACAAAATTTTGTGAGAGAATTTTTTTGTCACAAATTGTGACAGAAATCACATTTTTCGTCATAGGTACACATTTGTGATAAACAAATTCGTCACAAACATACATTTGTGAC
>JAYMTA010005891.1:0-10937 GCA_036897625.1 Pelargonium cotyledonis | reverse complement strand
CCGGCAAGCTCAGCGCCGCCTCCATACTTTCGTCACCCATTCGCGCCATCCACAGCCACCGTTGGCAAGCTCAGCACCACCTTCATACCTTCGTCACCCCTTCGCATCGTCTAGAGCCACCGCCGACAAGCTCAATGTCACCTTTATCCCATCGTCACCCCTTCGCGTCATCCAATGCCACCGCCGGCAAGCTCGTCATCGAGATCCACCTTTCACGGTTAGTTAGATTGGGTTTAATTTTTTTAGGGATTAATGAGTTGTAAAAGATTATTGTATTTTTTTTTGTGGATTTTGGTTTAGTTTCAATATACTACTATTTTATAATCTGAAAAGAAAAAAAATAGTTGTTGAGGCTTCTCTCTCTACACCCTCTCTCTTCTATTCAAGGGTATTTTGGACCTTAAACATGGCTTATTGTTCACTATTGGACCAATTTTGGTCCAGTAGATTTTTGCCTTCTACTGAAGATTTATTGGAGCTGAACACTCTTCCGTTGTCATCCATTTGCCAAATGCTCCCCTCCATCCAAGAATGATCTAGCTCAAATGGATCACTACACTAGCTCTAAGGAGCAAAAAAACATACCTACCAAGGAAATGAGTCTTACGTACCTCCTATGAGCCTTGCCTCCCAGGAGTTTCACCTCCCAATAGCCTTTCCTCCCAGGAGTATTACCTCCCAAGAGTCTCTTTCTCTCTCCTCCTTAATTTCTTTCTCACTCTATCTCTTTCTCTCTCCTCTTTAATTTATCTCTCTCTCTCTCTCTGTCTCTCTCTCTCTTTCTCTATCTCTTCCCTCTCTCACTCTCTCTCACTCTCTATCTAACCTTGTAGCTTAGTTTTTGTCTAATAGGTTGCTATGGATAAAACTTGGATTCACGCTGAAAGAACTAGTGATGAATACAATGATGGAGCGATAAGGTTTATAGACCATGCCTTTGTTACTTCATCTGAGGGGGGTAAAATATTATGTCCTTGCACAATATGTGTTAATCAGTCGTGGAAAAATAGATCAGATGTTTTTGGTCATCTATTGTGGCATGGGTTCAACAAAAACTACGTGACATGGGTTTATCATGGGGAAGAATCATCTGCTAGAGATCCAGTTCAAGATAGTCATGATTCTTGTGATGACATGGAGGGGATGTTGCATGACGCGTTTGGAGTTCCAGAAGAGGAAAATGTGTGTGACAATGTAGATGCTGAGAAGTTCTATCGATTAGTCGAAGAGTCGAATGTAGAACTATATCCTGGTTGCAAGAAATTTAGTAAATTGTCATTAATTGTAAGAATTTTTTACATCAAGTGCTTGAATGGCATAAGTAACTCTGCTTTCAACATGATCTTACAATTACTGAAAGAAGCATTTCCTGAAGGTGAGAAGTTGCCAAAGAATTACTATGAGACCAAAAAGATCATGAAAGATCTTGGTCTTGAGTATATAAAAATACATGCATGTCCGAATGACTGCATGATATATTGGAAGGAGGACGTCGAAGCAAATTCGTATCATGTATGTGGTGCTTCAAGATGGAAGGTGGATGGAGATGTTGCTTCAAAGATTCCAGCTAAAGTTTTGCACTACTTTCCTTTGCAATCTAGACTTCAGAGATTGTTTATGTGTTCAAAGACGGCTCATCTTATGAGGTGGCATGAAGAACAATCTCCAAAAGATGGGAAGTCTAGACATCCGGTTGATGGGGAAGTGTGGAGTCCTTCGACTCTCGTCATACCACGTTTGCATCTGACCCTCGTAATGTTGGGTTAGGTTTGGCAGCCGATGGCTTTAATCCTTTCCAAACAATGAGCACTTCTCATAGCACGTGGCCGGTTGTCTTAATTCCATACAATCTACCCACTTGGATGTGTATGAAGGCCCCTTACTTCATGTTGTCTTTGCTTATTCCACGCCCAAAGTCTCCGAAAAACAATATAGATGTTTACCTGCAACTGTTGATTGAAGAGCTAAAGGATTTGTGGGTTAATGGTGTGGAAACTTATGATGTTTCAAGAAAGGAGACGTTTAAGTTTCACGCAATGCTCTTATGGACTCTAAATGATTTTCTTACGTATGCGATGAATTCTGGTTGGAGCACTAAAGGAACTTTAGCATGTCCAAGATGCAATTATGATACAAGTTCCCAATATTTGAATTATAGTAGAAAGACTTGCTATCAGAGACATCATAGATTTTTGAGTTCAGGTCATAGATGGAGAGATAATCGAAGATCGTTTGATGGGAAGAAAGAGTTGCGAAATCCACCGAAACTACTTTCAGGGTCTAAGATATTTAAGCTCTTGAAGAATGTGAAAGTTGTATACAGAAGGAATGCAATGCACAATTATGAAGACGGCGTCCTTGGAAAAAGAAGAGCATATTCTTTGAATTACCATATTGGCAGTACAACAAATTGAGGCACAATCTCGATGTCATGCACATTGAAAAGAATATTTGTGATAGTTTGATTGGTACGTTGTTGAATGTTCCCGGTAAAACAAAGGATCATGTCAATGCTCGTTATGATTTAAGAGATATGGGCATTCGAGAGGAGCTTCATCCTAGGGCAGTTGGTAAAAACAAAATATTCTTGCCTCCTGCGTGTCATACTATGTATCCAAACGAGAAGGATGTTTTTTGTGAAGTGTTACAAGGAGTCAAAGTTCTAGATGGATACGCCTCAAATATCTCTCATTGTGTGCAACTTCAGAATCATACAGTTTCAGGGATGAAGAGTCACGATTGCCATTTTGTGTTGCATTATCTGTTAATACTAGCAATTCGGAGAACTCTACCAAAAAATGTTGTTGTGGCTTTAATGGAACTGAGTTCATTTTATCGGTCATTATGTTCTATAGTCTTAGTACCACAAGACCTTGAGCGGATGGAGAAAGATGTTGTGGAAACTTTGTGCAAGTTGGAAATGATGTTTCCTCCTGCTTTTTTTGACATCATGGTGCATTTAACTGTTCATTTGGCGCGTGAGGCCTATCTTGGTGGTCCGGTACAGTACAGATGGATGTACACAAGTGAGTGATTTTTTATGAAGATGAAGTCTTATGTGCGTAATAGGAGTCATCCGGAAGGATCCATTGCAAAAGGATACCTCGCTGAAGAGTTATTGGTATTTTGCTCAAGGTACTTGGATGATGTTGTTGAGACTAGGTTCAATCGACCGAGAAGGAACTACGATAGAATTCACATAGACTCAAATGATACTTCTATACTTCCAAAGGTTGGTTGTCCTATTGGAAAAGGGAAGATGTTCACGCTGGATGAAAAAACATGGATACAAGCGCACCATTATGTGCTTTTTAACTGCAATGCGATTGCTCCTTACATTGAAGAGCATTGGGACATTCTTGAAAGTCAACGTCTTCACCATAAGTCGAAGAGATGGAATACTGCATGGGAACACAGTGGAGAGTTTCATGAATGGTTTGAAACCCAAATGATGAGTGAAGCTAACATATCAACCGAGATTAAATGGCTTTCCCGAGGTCCCAACCATGCGGCAAAAAGATTTAAAGGTTATCTTGTTAATGGGTTTAGATTTTGTACCAAAGCCAGTGAAAAGAATAGAAGAACTCAAAACAGCGGAGTTATTGTTAAGGTCTCAACTCCTAGCTTTGCAAGTTCTAGGGACCAAAATCCAGTTGTGGGAGAGTTGACATACTATGGAGTAGTTAAGGAAATAATTGAGTTTGACTATTATGGCCATGTGAATGTGGTTCTCTTCAAATGTGATTGGTTCCAAACAGAAATAGATCAATTCGGTCTTCCACTAGTAAATTTTTCAAGGTTGATTTATGAGAATGATCCATTTGTGTTTGCATCACAAATACAACAAGTGTTTTATGTACAAGATCCCATTGACACTAACTGGCATGTTCCTAATATAACTATTCCACGAGATTTGTATGACATGGGTGAGAAAGTACAGTTAGAAAATGATGATTCATATTGGCTTAGTGAACCAAGCATGCAATTACCTCATCCCACAGTTGTAGAAAATGATGAAAATGTGAACGTGCCTAGGAATGATGTGCCTGGAACGACGATTGATACATCATTAGTGGATGATTTTGTGATGGGATTTGAACAAGGAGATGATTATGAGTATGAAAATGATGATGAATACTTCCCAAATGATTAATTGTAAGCATTATTGTTGTTGTAGTTGTTGTTATTTTTGCTTATGTTTATAATTGTTTAATACTTTTTTAGGGTTTTGAGTTTTTGTTGTGACTAATTGGTGATTCTTTAATTTAATTTTGTTGTTGAAAGAACCAACATTAGCAGAAATGTTCTTTATAACACGAAAGAATGCACAAATTGATGAGGAAACTATGAAAAAACTTGTAAGTATCTTTTATTAATTCTACATAAAATGAGAATTTTGACATTAATAATGTTACGAATTGAAATTCTTGTTTTGCAGGCAGAGTATGAGTCTCTCTCCTCTCAAATAGATGAGAATTCTGAGAGTAGCACAGCAAGAGATGAGATTTTCTCCCGTGTGATAGGAGAACACCCCGGACGTGCTCGTCTGTATGGAACGGGCGTTACTCGGAGTGACATAAAGACATCGTTGACCATGTCTGCTAGAGTAGCTTCTGAGGCCAGGAGATTGGCTGATATAGAAGTCATGGAGTACAAAAAAGAAACAGATGCAAGGTTCAAAGAAACGAACAAGTTTAATGCCATTGTTTCTTGGGTGAAAGCAAAGTTTCCGGGCGAAGATATACCTTTAGGTGAGTTAACTATTTACTTAATCATAATTACTATTTAGTATTTACTATATCATGAACACTGCTTTGTTGCTTTGCTAGTGATGGTAATCATAAAAAAATGTAGTTAAGGAAATAAACATTAGTTACAAGTGTCTTTTAGGTTTTGGTAGCTCCCAAGTCAAGCTTAATTACAAGAAACATGACTAGAAGCAATGAAACTACAAAGTTGTTTAGATTATATTGAGCTATAACTGTCTAGTTTTTAATTCTTGATCTGAACATAGCCTTTGTCACTTACTGAAAAATGTTTGAATCTGCTAAATGATGTTTTGGTTGCTTATTGAACTGATCAAAGTGTAGATATTGTATGTGGTTCATGTATTTGATACCTTAATTGCTAGATCTGTCAATGGACCTAACATCTTAAGCATTTTATGTATGATGAATCTTTTTCTTTTTGTTTGTATCCAATCTCTGGTCTCTTCTCTTGTTAAACATTCAATTGCTACAGAGTTTTTGCTGTTTCTTCGTAACAAGTAATTTGTCATCAACAAGCACCATAATGTGTTAGCAAGTAACTTGTCATCAACAAGCACCTTAATGTGTGTTTTTTGTACTAACCACATAGTTTCTTGGTAAAAAGATGTTACCAACAATTATAAATGGTACTTGACTTGCTATTCTATTGCTTCTTTTCCTTTTCGGACTACAGATTTTTGTGAAGCAACTTTGGGAATGGACAACAAACCAGCAGTGAGATTTTTGTGAAGCAACTTTGGGAATTGACAACAAACCAGCAGTGAAATTCAAGTGTCCACGAAGTTGCTCTTTTGGGCACAACTTTAGTTTTAGAGAAATTTTTGAGATTTTAAGATGTTAGAGGATTAAATTTTTTTGTATTTTGTTAAATGTTATATTGAAATTATGTGGTTATATAGTATGGTTTTAGTGATTATTTGGCGTGATATGTTATGTAGTTATATTGTATTTTTGGTTACTTGATTTAATTAAATAGATATAGAAAAAATAGAATTAAAAACAAAGATTTGAATTTCAAATTTATATAAGCTGTTTAGACCACGGTTTTGAAATGTAGAGCTATTGAGCCGTGCAGTTTAAAACCGCGGCCAAATGGGCTTCAAAACAGTAGTCTAAAGTTATATTAGCTACGGTTTTGAGAATCGTGGGCCAAATGCCCAAAACCGTAGTATAAACTTTTAACCGCGCCTCTTGATACAGCGGTTGGGCCAAACGTAGTCTCTTATTTGGGCCGCGGTTTTGGGCCTTATACCTGCACTTTTCAACCGTGGTATAAACCTTTAATTGTTGTAGTGTTGGATAAACTATCTCATGCAATCTAATTTTCCATTTTGGGAACTCGATTGGAATGATCATGGAAAGTATTCCCACTAGGAGCCGAATGACTATTACTTTGCAAAAGTCATTGTCATGCATGACTTGTATTATAAATCAGCACTGTAGAAGTGAAACCCTATTAATAAGATTGATTTTTTAGTATGGGAAGCTCAAGACATTGTATTTATTCCGTTTATGAAATTTAACATGTATCAGAACTGGTTTTGATCCAGGCCTTGGCCCAAAAGTGGTCCGTTGATATTGCCTCCCCCTTTTGGTCTCCGACACGTTTGCAGATGGATATGCATGCAGCAGCCCACACGTGGAAGAGAAACTGGTATCATATAGCCTATGACTCACAATTAATCTTTTGACGACCGTGTTCAGCCACCGTCGTGTTCCGTCACGACTTGCACATTATGTGTCGTTGCTCCATCACGCCATCTAAGATCAGTGTTCCATCATGTCATCTCAGATCAATGCTTCATCACACCGTCCCAGATCAGGCCGCCACTTATCTTCTTCAAAGTGTCGCCGTCGAAATCCACCGTTTATTTTCGAAGACACCGCCGTTGCTTCTCTTGGAAAGGATTTGCACATACCAGGTTCTCTTAGGTTGACAAGATTTGGACTTTATTTGTTGGCCCGTTGTCACTTATAGCTTGTTGGTCCTATTTCTAATTTGGGTCATTTGAGATTATAAGGCTTTGTTACTAGTTTCTTTGCAGTGGCCTATAGTGATTATTTTGCTCCTTATTGATTGTTCATCATGGCTTCTTCTAAAACAGTTAGACCCATTGACATCGTATTTGATGGCACTAATTATCTTGAATGACATTAGGCCAGAAGTTTTTCGAAAGGCAGGAAATTACGGTGATATATTACAGGTAATATTTCGGAACCTGAGCAACATAAAGATGAGAGTGATGAAAAATATGCAGACCGTCTTGAGGATTGGGAAAGCAAAAATCATTAAATGATTACTTAGTTTCGAAATACTACAGTTCCAAATGTTCGCCAAGAATTCAGAAACTATGAGCTCGCCAAAGATGTGCGGGAGCTATTAGCACGTTGATATGAGTCACTTGGGCTTGTTCATCATTATCAAATAGTTGGTGAGATTACTCGACTGAAGCAAGAATGAGCTCAACCTGTTCGGGATTATCATGCCAGAATGTCATCTTTGTGGAATCAATTGGCAGTCTCTGAACCGGTGCTTAAGGAAAAGAAGGATGCACAACTTTTGCTTGAGTACAAGAATCAAAATCGAATTTATATAATCTGCAATCTTGACTTGATTAGTACTTGACTAAAACATAACGTAAGTCCGAAGACTGTCCTATATTGCTGAGTATATCTTTTGAATAGGAGCTTTCCTGATTGATTCAATTTCTTATGGGCCTTCATTTTGATTTTGAGAATGCTCGTGCTAATTTGCTTCATATGGTTCCTTTGCCTACTATTGACATTGCTCTGGCTCATTTTATCTCAGAAGAAACCAGATTTGACACAGTTAAAACTCAACAAATGGATGTTGTTAAGGCTGTTTCAGACCCTATTTGTCATTACTATAAAAAATCTGGTCATATTATTTAAGACTGTCCGGTTCGACTTACAAAAATTGTTGATGAGCTCACTTGCTATTATTGTAAGAAATCGGGTCATGTAATTCGTGATTGCCCTATTCGACCACCTCGATCTACTAGTGGTAACCAGAGGAAGAATCAACTCAAGTTCACTCGTTCTCGTAACAGTGCTTTCAACTCTACTGTTGTTGTTGTTGTTGATGAAGAGTTAGAACCTTCCATCACTCGTACTGAATTTCAAAAATTACTGAGTCGGGTTGTTTCTACTCCTTCTAAGTCAAACACATTTATTGTTATGTCAGTTGTTTCAGGTAATTCTTCTTGGTGGTTTGATACTGCCTGTTGAAATCATATGACTCCTGATCCTAAATTGTTTTGTTTTAACAAGTCAGTTTCTCATTTACCAACTATTAGTTATGTTGATGGGTCTAGTATGTCTGTTAGTTATGTTGGTAACATCTCTACCTCTAATTTGACATTGCCTGAAACATACCTTGTTCCTAAGTTGACTCTTAACTTATTATCTATTGGTCAATTGTGCGAGGATGGTTTTGATATTCTTTTCTCTCACTCTGGTTATTGTCATGTTCAGGATCCTCAGACGAGATAGGTTCTTGGGACAGGCTGTAAGGTTGGTCGGTTGTTCGAACTCGAATCCTTCCACACCCTAGGTTTTCATGTTGCTTCAGCAGTATAAACACCTTTATTAAATTTTTGGCATTCTCGTTTAGGTCATGTGTCTCCATCTAGACTTCGTTATATGGTATCCAATGGTTGTTTAGGACATGTTAAAGATGAGTCCATAAATTGTTTATCTTGTCAACTTGCTAAACAAATAGCTTTACCATTTTATTTGAGTAATTCTGTTTCTGCTGTTCCCTTTGATCTAGTTCATTATGATATTTGGGGTCCTTCCCCAAATGAGTATATGAGAGGTTTTCGTTACTTTGTTATATTTGTGGATGATTTTTCATATCTCACCAGGATATATCTTATGCGTCATAGATCTGAATTGCCAACTATTTATTCTAACTTTTCTAAAATGGTTCAAACTCAATTCTCTTGTCCTATTAAGATCTTTTGCACAGATAATGCCATGGAATATAGGGGAAAAGAACATCTAGAACTCCTTAAAAAACATTCATGTCTAGGTACCTCTCAGCAAAATGGTCGGGCTGAAAGGAAAAATAGACACATTCTTGATACTATTTGTGCTCTACTCATTTCCTCTTCGTGTCCAAAAATGTTTTGGGGTGAAGCTGCTTTTACTGCCGTTTACACAATCAATAGTGTCCC
Source organism: Pelargonium cotyledonis (assembly GCA_036897625.1). Lineage (NCBI taxonomy): Eukaryota > Viridiplantae > Streptophyta > Magnoliopsida > Geraniales > Geraniaceae > Pelargonium > Pelargonium cotyledonis. Next base: position 1,969 of record JAYMTA010005891.1, on the reverse strand, counting down.
ATATTTTGTTTTAAACAATCAAACTCCTCATGAACGTCTTTATGTTACCTATCCTGATTATACTTCTCTTAAAGTGTTTGGTAGTGCATGTTTTGTTCTTCTTCAAACTCATAAGCGTACTAAATATGAGCCACGTGCTTGTCTTTGCTGCTTTCTTGGGTATGAATTGAACATAAGGGTTTTAGATGTTGGGATCCTATATCCAAACGTCTGCGAATCTCTAGGCATGTTGTCTTTTGGGAACATACGTTATTTTATTTTGTGTCTAAATTTCATGTTCACATCTCTGTTGTTCCTATGTTTACGAGTCCTTCCATTGAGTTGTTTTCTAAAGAGTCTGTCACAGAATCTTCTGATGAGTTACCTCCGACCAACCATGATCCTAGTTTTTCTCAAGAGCTTGTTCAACATGTCGATCCTGTTCACCAGTCTCCTCCTAACTCCCTTATTCATGTTCGTCGTTCTCAACGGGCAACTCAACCATTTGTTAAACTTGTTGATTTTCACTATTACTATGTTATAAGTTCTATTTATGAGACTCACACTTTTCGTGAGGCTAGTGCTAACTCTTCTTGGCAGAAAGCAATGACAAAAGAGTTACAAGCATTAACAAAAATATGAACATGGGATTTGGTTGAGTTGCATTCTGGAAAGACCGCTATTGGTTGCAAATGGGTCTATAAAATTAAGACTCGGTCAAATGAATCGATTGAACATTACAAAGCTCGTCTAGTTACTCAAGATTTTACCTTGGAATATGGCATTGGTTATGAGGAGACCTTTGCCCATGTTGCTCGTCTGCCATCCGTTTGATGCTTAGTAGTTGTTGCATCTATTCGTCATTGGCCATTATTTTAGATGGATGTAAAGAACGTATTCCTAAATGGGTACCTTCAAGAGGAAGTATACATGAAACCTCCTCCAAGATATGATCATCCTCCTCAAAAGGTTTGCTGTTTGCGATGTTCATTGTATGGTCTAAAACAAGATCCTCGTGCCTGGTTCTCCAAGTTCAGTGGTACAATATCTCAATTTGGATTTGTTTCCAGTTCTTACGACTCGACCCTTTTTACTAAAAAGTCTGATAGTGGCATAATTTTACTTCTTCTATATGTTGATGACATGATTATTAACAGAGATGATGCATCATGCATTCGTGACCTCAAGCGCTATCTTAATCAATAGTTCGAGATGATAGACTTGGCCCGTTTATGTTGCCTTCCCCCGTGATCTCTAGCCCGCTTGCAGATGGATATGCATGCAGCTGCCCACGTGTGGAAGAGAAATGCCTACACGTGAAAGGGAGTGTCGATTTATAAAGCCCCCGATTGTGCACATGTCAAGCTCACCGATAAAAGAAAAATGTGAGACTTGCACATGAGGGGGAGTGTTGAAGTGAGTAAATGTCCCACACTGGAAAAATATAAACATAATGACCTAAATATAATGGTGGAAGTGAAACCTTACTAATAAGGTTGACCTTTTAGTATGGGACGCTCAAGTCATTGTATATATCCCGTTTATGAAATTTAACAACTTGCAAAACATATTAGCATTGCTAGGCCAGATATTTATCTATCTCTCGCTGTAATTAACATTTAATTACATGAACAAATTATATTATACGAAGCAAATTTATTACATTTACTATAAAACAAAACTTGTTTGTTTCATGTAAATGGATGATTACAAGAATTCACCCTGGGTCGTCTCACGAACTTCATGACTACACCATGGCAATGTATCATAAAATTGATGGATACTATTCAAAAGTTTTATGTAAAATGCCACAGAAATAATGTTGGTCATCAGCCTTTAATACGGGAAGAAGTAGTCATATGCTTAGATGAATTGGGAAGGACATTCACAAATTGTCATCTTCATTGGACAGCTTGAGGAAGCCATGGAAATAAAATGATTGAATTTATATAGTTTGAAATATATGTATGAATAAAATGTTTGTTTTAAA
>JAYMTA010005890.1:0-10938 GCA_036897625.1 Pelargonium cotyledonis | reverse complement strand
ATATATTTTTTTTTTTTTAAAACCAAACGAAACACATGAACTTATAAAAAATCATAAATAATTGTGATAATCATGAATAGGAATGTGGCGTTAACACACCACCTTAGTAGCAATAATTCCAATATTCGAGAACTTCGACATGTTTGTAAGACACATTTGTACCCGAAAGGTAACCTGTCAAGTAGAAACTCATAAGACATCAATTTGCGACTTTATCTACATACCAACCTACTTCTCCCAAGCCTTGGCCTTCATGCAGAACTGCCACAGAAGTGTAACCTCAAAGTCGTAACCCTAGTAGCAAAGGTCGTGGCCTTGTGACAACCTTCGCCCACCTTGCCAATTCTCGACCTCCATGTACACGGGAGTTCTCGTGCGAGTGTGACCTCAAATTGGTGTCCTTGTGACATCTTCAGCCCATCACGCCAAACCTCGGTCTCCATGGGGAGCTCCCACGCAAGTATGACATCAAATATGTGACACGATCTTGGCAAGCCTACCGAAATCGAGCTTTGAGAAATTTGAATATCGATCCTCAAGGACTCATGCACAATTAAGAATAATCATCAAAATTATAATCCATGTTATTAAAACAATAAAACAAATATTTTGTTGTTTGTTTATTCTAAAAACATGAATTGAATTAAACGGAGTAAACTAAGTAGAAGACAAATAATTCAGAGAGGCAACACACTAGTGAGAACGGATGAGATGTGAATTGTTTATTGTGATGATTTATTTTCAGTTGAGTTCATGGGTTGCACTACATAAATTGATTATTATCCGGTCATTCAAGGTACTTGGTTCCTCCGTAAAGGGTTGTTCGAGACCTAAGATGTAAGTGTCTTAAAGCATACTACTGACAAAATGTTCACTCATATCCCAACATTAAGCCTACCTAATGGGTCTTAGAGGTCTGAGAGGCATACTACTAACAAAATGCACACACTAACCTAGGGTTCGATCCACACACAACCCCTTATGTCTAGGTGCAATTGTACGCTAACATCAAGTTGAATAAGTTGTCAATTTACACGATAAGCATTAAGAACAACGAACTCTAGAAATATTTAAAATATGCGTTCATTTCATAAAAGTCAATAAAACTGAAATCAAATCATCCTTCAATCCGCATCCTAAATCAAGAAAATTAGCCAACCAAACTCATAGACAAGTATTGTTTGATTCTAACAAAGTGAGGAACTAAAACAATAATCATGTTGATAGATTCAAGGATTAATTACCCAACCGTACTATCAAAAATTGAATTCAGATGGTTCATGTCGTTAAGTTCCGTCTAAATAACCGTTAAACTGGGTGAAGTGATATTTTTTCTTAATAAAAATAATTTAAAATAAAAAAAATTGTCATGTGTCATATTTTGATTAGATTTCATTTTACCGTCAGCATATATATGACAATTTTGAATTATTATTTTTTATTAGCCACGTTTCACTTTGTAATTGGTTAGTTTAATATTTAAATGAGTTTTAAAAAATGAAATCAAAATTATTTTATTTTATATGATAGTTTCGCTGGAAAATTATAGTTTCGCCGAAAAATTCATAGTCTCGCCGGAATATTCATACAATCGTCGGAAAACTCATAGAACAAAATTCACACCCAGTTTAAATCCAAATTGGAAACCAAATTAGACCCAATTTGCACAAAATTGCACCCAATTTACATTTTGGACACCAAATTAAATAATTAAAAAAAAAACAAATTTACACAACGCAACGCCGACAACCCTCCTCCATCGCCATATTTGCGCTCCGTCTCCGTACTTGTCCATTCTCTATGCTCCGCCTCCACCGTCCGATGGTCGAGCACGCCAGAGAAGCAGCAAAGCCCACGACCATCCTCCATAGCCAGATCTGGCCCAAGCTCCAAGCCGACGACACTTCACTGGCGCTTCCTCTGGCCTCCGCCTCTTCACTGGCGCTTCTGCTCTGGCTTCAACGTGCTTCACCGTCGTCAACGCCGAGAGGGCCGTGTTCCTCGCTGGTCGAATACGGCGGATTTTGTCGGGGGGGGGTGGGGGTGGGGGTGGGGGGGCGGGGCGGATTTAGTCGGAGGAGGATGGAGTTGTGGTTGGAGGACGGAGCCGATGTCGTGGAAGAAGCCGTTGTCGTGGTCGGAGGAACATGAAGAAGGTCAGGGACCATCTGAGTTCACCTTTGTTTGACGAAGAAGATTGAAAAAGACGCCGACGACAACAACAACAATAATAATTTATGATTTTTTGTCGTTTAAAATGAAATCCAATCAAAACATGACAGGTGGAAAATTTTTTTGTTTTTGAAATATTTTAATTTAGAAAAAAATTCACGTCATCTAATTTAATGTCTATTTGGACGGAGTCTAACGGCATGGACCATTTGAGTTCGATTTTTGATAGTACGTGGACTAATACGGTCTATACCAAAGTACATGGACTATTTCGGTCCATTTTGTGATAGTACGGAGACTAATTGGATAATTGATACTAGATTCAATAAACATTTACTTGTTCAATATACCAAGAATGACAAGAATACACAATAAGAATACCTAGACCTCTAACAATGAAGCTCTAAGAACCTTGTGAGATTGATGGTGATCCGTGTTGTCAATCCCTTGCGACACCAACTTCTCTCATTTTTCTACTTCTCTGGCGGTCGTCCTTCTTTTTTCTTTCGACCTCTACTTATGCTTTTTTCATTCCCTATTGAATACCTCATCTTTTCTAATATGACGTATTATAAATACACACCAGATCTGATCGCACCATCGTGATGTCCATATGAGCGTCGCAACGCTTATAATTAAAAAGTGGCAAAATCTCACGCAAACTGAAGCCACCATCGCGACGCCCATATCACTATTGCGATGCTCAAAGCCAAAAAGAGGCAGAATGCAAAGTCTATCTTGATATGAAGATTTGGTTGCTTGTATGATATCTGAATAAAGTGCGTGAACATTCTTTGGAAATCTATACAAGTTCTCTATAGCTCTTGTGTAGACCTCAACTTCTTCCGGGATCAATTACTATGTGAAAATTTTGAATTACCTTCCAAATGTTATTTTGACAACAGACTAAGTTTCACCAAAACTTCACTAATCTTGCACACATAACAAACCATAAGAGCACAAGTTGTAAACATGACACAATAATGATAAAAAGAGCTAAATTATAGTCAAATTCATATAATTCATGTTTAATCTAAAAAAAAGTGTAAATAAATCGTATTTAAACCACAATCAAGACAAACACAAAGCAGCAAGATATAGCCTAAAACAATGTTATCAAAATCGGTCCGGACGGTTCAACCGGTAACCGGTGGGGTGACCGAGAATTCGGGTCACATAGTACCCGGTGATGTTGGTCAAAACCGGTGACCGGTTCGACCGGACCGGTTAGAATTGTATGGGTTTGGGCTCTATTTTTGAGCTTATGTTGGGCTTCTTAGTGGCTTTTTGATTTTATGACCAATTAACTAAGTATGTTCATTCCTTAATTGCCTTGAGTCATCCTAGTATTGCTAGCCAAGTATTAATTCATCAGAGAAAGCATTTACTTGTGTACCGGCAACAGTTCTAGTTTGTTCAGCAATTAACCAAAAGCCTAATTTGTTGTATCATATAGTTAGTTAGTAGCTGTTTCGTTAAATCAGGTTGGGTTGGTTTTAACACTTGCCGGAGGGTCATGCCGTCATGGTTCATGGAGATCACTCTCATGAGTGATGACCATTATACATGGTTATGCGGGCCGCTGGCCAGTTTTGGGTCAAGTCTGCGCGGGTCAAAAGAGCCCGCAATTTAAGTGGACTTAAACGGGCCGGGCCAAAAACCGTCAAACCGTGGGTTGCCCGCTAATTTTTACTTTTTGTTGTAAACTATAAAATAATAAAATGTGATATTGCATTACATTTATATAAAGTCGGCAACTTCGATTTGAACTCACCAACATCTAAAATTTGATCCGACTTTAATCTATTCTAATTTATCTCGTAAACAAAGTAAATTTTGACACGCGGCTTGAAAACGCTAACCAAATCTGATTCAAACCCGAACAAATTTAACCATATTGTATAACAAAAAAAATTTGACACGTGTACTTGAACAAATTTAATCTGAACCCAAACGAGTCAAATCACATTTTATTTAAGTATATATATATATATATGACTTGAATCCCGAACATATATATATATACACACATACATATGTATATGTATACATCCATATATACAGCTAATACATGTGTAGTGTTCATTGAATTGTTAATTATTAGTAAATTAGCAAAAACATGATGTGTTAAAGTCTATCTTGATAGAGAGGAGAAAACATTAAGTTAAAATATATTAATCCGCAGGCCAAACTGCTTAACACACAGGTTATGCGGGTTGAGCCAAAAATAAACAAAATGACAATCCGGTAAAATTTGCGGATCAGACTGCACTGGCCTGTGGGCCAAAGACCCATTTAACAGGTCTAATGACCATGGTCCATGGACATGCTCATGAACATTAGGTAACTCATCAACACTAGTTTAGTAAATTTTCACTCTCATGTCTAAGACGGATTTCATAGAACACAATATATCGGCTCTTAGGCTAATGATTTGCTACCTTTTTGTAGGCTTGACAAACGTAGTAAGGACCCAAGCCTTCGTTCCATATCCTAGGAGCGATCAACTAGGAGTTTCACATAAATTTATAACCGTTGAAATAATTGGGATAGAAAATATAAATATATTGATTAATTATATTGGATTGATATTCAAAGTACATGAAGATGCCTATAAATAGACAATTAAAACTTGTACAGTACATGCTAATTGGTTGAAGAAGAGGTGGTGCAGGGTGGTGATGGTGGTAAGCATGATGGTGAGTATGGTGGTTGATGACTAAGCTAGGCTAGGATGATAACTAACCGATATGGCTAGTTGCGGTGGTTATGGTTTCAACTATAACTTACAATATTTCCAAGATAAATAATTATTCTAGCACGTGAACAAGTAGACGAGTATTGTGCTCTTTCCGCTTGGAGAAAAAGGCTATCTACGTCCATTTGCTAGATGAAAAAGGCTATAAACTAATTAAATTGCATTGAATTGCATAGAAATGAATTAAATTTCGAAATCCACTCTAATGTCTTATCTATCTTTTAGATATAATTTACGTAGGTGGTAGTCGTTTATTCTCATTTTTAATAACGACAACAGTAGTTTGTTGCTGATATAATGTTTAATTTTCAGCAACAAATTTTTATTTGTCCGCTTGACTATGACCATGTTCGTTGCAGATATAGAGAAGCATTTAATTAGGTTATTGATGGCTAGGTTGTCATGTTCATAACCGGTAGACAGTATATATTCGGAATGCAAAATAAGCAAAGATTGATGTATCAACAAACACTGGTTTCTCACACAGCCTATCTATTATAAAACCAGAAGTAAGCTAGCTACAAATTAATAATTAATAGGTGAATGTTATGTGTATATATGAATATATTACTAAAAAATGGTTTCAACACATGCAACACACCATTTCTAGTATTGGTATTGCGTAGAATAATATGAAACACAGCTGAGAAGAAAGTTGTTAAATCCAGGTACACCCAAAAATGTGCAATAATTCAAGAGTTTTTACAGATAATAAACACAAGGCAATTAGAGTTATAATTAAGAAGAAGGAGGATTCATACATGATACATATGTATGTATTTCTTATGTATTAGTTGTAATTAATGAAAATGTTTAAGAAAAAAAATGAATATATTTCAATATTATAAGGATTTTTATTATTATAATTACAATTTTTAATGTACACACGTTTATAAGTTATACACTAACAAGATGCAAAAACTTATTATTATACATAAAATCTTACCGAAATTTTTTTAACAATTTTATTTGAAAAATCTCTAATAACATAGATATAAAATATTAACATTTGTAATTTTAATAAACTTATCCATTCATTTACTCTAAACATTTCATTAGCAGTATGAAGTCATGGGAAATACTTTCCCAATTAAGAATAGCCACGCACGTGCATGTTTAGGATCATATTTTATTCCCACCGCATATATATCTGGTTTCTTATTTGCATAATAGCATCTACTGAACTAGTTAATAATATAATCATGACTATATATATATATAGGGAGGTGATTAATTCAGCTTTCAAATAGATAAATCCATCATATTTAATCATTGGTGAACAAAAATACCCTCAATTAAATTTACTCCTAAAAATTCCTTAATTCTCTCCACACTCTAATAAAATGAAACTCATAAATTAATTATATTTAGATATATTTATAATCAATTAGATTTAAATTAAGTTACTTAAAATTATCAACATAAATTAAAATAAATGAGTCTTCCATTAAAAAAAACTTAAATTTACACTAAATGTAATTTGAAGTTTTTTTATAAATAATTTAATTTGGAGTTTAATCAATTTTGTTATATTTTCAAATATATATCGTTTTCTCTTGGAATAGGCAACATTAGCCAAAAAATCGAACTATACCAACAAACACACGAGTCCAACCAAAACCAAACCGAAATGGAAGATAAAATAGATGATGGTGGTTCTCATGTTCTCGGTTTAAATTTTATAATATATAATATGTATTTTGAGGTATAAATATCATATTTTGAGGGAGAAAAAAATTATATATATTTTTTCCAATGTGGATTATGGACAAAATGGTGAGTAGTTATGGAACACATTATACCAAAAGTAGCACAAAATGATTTTTCAATAAAAAAAAGTAGAAAAAATCATATGATTATTATTTCGTTAATTTGAAATATGAATCAAACCCAAACCAACAGATAACTAAAAGAACCAAACCAAATTCAAATAGTCTAGAACTATCACTAGATCGAGTAAAATATAGATATTTTTATGACTAAGACTTAAGTCAACTTTCAAATTTCATTAATTATTTGAAACTATTTTTCCAATTCAGGTAAGTTACAAAAAAACAGACCAATTAATAAAAAAATTATTTGTATTCTGGTCTAATATCATGGTTCTGCAAGCGATTGATTCCACATTTTAAGTTGCAAACGGGATAAAAGAGATGTACCTGAAAACGCGCGTGGATAGATGGATGTCACTATGATAGCCCCTAAATTTGAGTACAAATCAAGGCAACAAAGTTTGTTTCCATGCATCACTTCTAATCAATGCACTCATTTGCCTCATTTTACTACATTTCTACAACACTATTCACAAAAGGACTGATTGATACTCTGGAAGTTTCCTTTTAACTAAATCTTGAAATTTTTCATGAAAGATGTGCTGGAAATTCAGGAGTTAATTACCAGGACAGAAAGAGGATAATAAATATGTTGACATGAGAAGGAAGCATCCTGGAAGAAGCACACAACTTGTTTTACAACAAAATTCCAAACAAATGCTTGCTTGCTTGCTTGACCTCATTACATTCCGTAACGTTTCCTTGTGCCACTAGTGTTTTCAAGAATTCAAATTTCATTAGCACTTTATCTCTCTCTCAAGTTACAAGGCACATATAGCTTGCTAGCTAGTCAGTAGTCACCATTTGGGTTTTCGGGTCTTGATCGATTTCTTGATAAATATTGTACATTGTACTAATTGTTACATATGGTTACATCGCATAGATACAGAGAGATAGAGATGGCATTCTTGTTGGAGATGATAGATGGGATTCGTCAGTGCGTCGAGGCTCTGTGGGATCTGCAAGAAATGCGCTTTTCTGCCATTCTTGATGATGTCAGTTCTCTTGCTTTAACCATTATCATGGCTGCTGTTTCATGCTTCATAGCCACTAGAAGATGGTGAGTCTTAACTATTGGCTTATTATCATGGCTACTTGAAGCAGCCTTGTTTGCATAGTTCTTTTGTATATATACATTTCCTTGTTATAACTTGTTAGTTTTTGTATGTTACAGTAAATTAGCAGAAAGAACCTATTTTCTTGTCTTCGGATATGCATTGGTTGTAAATTTCCAAGGACATTTCTTTGAAGATGTCTTGTCTCGCTGCCATCGAATTATATAAGCTGTATTTTGTGCAATTTATACCATTGGTGTTACAATTGTTCTTATGCTCTAAAGTTTATATATGGTGGTACAATTGTTAGTTATTGCGTGTAGAAGATATTAGATCTTAACATGGACTGTTTCTACTGGTACATCCTTAGTCACTCCAAATCTTATAGCACTTGAAGAGTTGGTCTCTGGATCTTCTATGGTGATGATGTAGTCTCCATGAAAGAGTGACACTTGAAATTAAGGATCTTCCAGTACTGTCTGCTGCAATTTCCAGATTCCCTTCAGATTTCCACTCCTTGATCTTATCGACAACATCCCCAGCTGTTGTGTTCTTGAAGTTCATGTCTGTTAGGGGCATCACTTTGAAACCAGCTGTTTCTGGGCCTGCGAAGGACACGATTCCTTTCACTGCAGGATGAGCATAAGCCTCCCTCAGTATCTCCTCCAAGTATATTGCCTGTTCCATGATCAACAAAATATCCGCATTTAAGTTCAAGATCAACATTTATTATGTTTCTGTAGTTAAATTCTCTTTTTTTGAAGCATTTAAGAACCTGATTCGGGCATTTGTCGATGTCCACTTCTGTAATCCATATGAGCAGTCCTGTTGTAGCTAAAAAGTCTAGGGAAGATCTCATATTAACTAGGTTTGGCTGGTCAGGGCCAAAATGGCCTTGCACTCCAATTCCTGCTGACATCCCAGCAGTTCCAGGAAACGAAAGAATCTCCTTGATTTTCTTGACATACTTCACTGCACTCGCATCCTCATCTTTACTGTATTCAATGGTGTTGTACTCATTCATGAACATGGTGGTGTTTGGATCAAGCTGGTACGCAGTCAAAAAGTATTCTGCTGAGGCATTTTGTCCAAGTTTGTTCTCAAAGAAGCTGAAATGCAGATTCTCATTCATGACATCCCAAGCAATCATCTCTCCCGCGTATCGTGAAACAAACGAGTTCACTCTTTTTGCAGCAGCCTCTTTAGGTCCTGTGAGGAAAGGTTTTTGACTCACTGAAGCTGCCTCTCCGGGTCGTCCCACAGGATGTTGTGTCCTCTGATAGATATGCCTTTCTGCTTGGCAAATTTTACCATTGCATCAGCAATGGTGTAGTTTTCTTGGCCTTGTTGTATCTCAGTGCTGTACCACTTCATCTCATTGGTGAAAGCAGTGACTGTGAATCTTGAGGCAAACCAGTTCTGGTAATCAGTGCTTTCTAGTATATGGTGGTTGATACCAACTCCAAAGGGGAAGACAGGCTTTACTTGTTTGGTAGAAACCCGAGCAGTTCTTCCAAATGTTGTTTTCTTGGCATTAGTTACACTGAACTTTATCTTTTTCTTGCGTACCTGGACGGATCGAAGTAAATGAATGTTTTTAGGCATCCGATTGTTATCATTGTCACTATATGATTATTAGATTCTGATCTTGCTTATGCTTACCTTTTCAATGCTAGTTTCTTGGTGTGATCTCCATCGCTGGTTCGTGAATGGCTGTAACGAGACGTTGTCAAACCATATATCTACTCTTGTGTTCTTGCTCTACATTGACAATAACTAAATATCAGTACATTAAGGTTCAAACAAAGTGATTATTTACTGCTTCTTCTGCTATTAAGCCATATTCCTACTTTAGTACTTGACACACCAATCACAAGATCAACAAAATCATGGATGGATGTCCAAATTTCCTTTGAGAGAAAATGGGCTAAACTAATTTAGATTCGTGACAATATTGTAATGAACATACAAAATACATTCTTCGGAGAAAAAGGATATATAGCTAGATTGATTAAGCCGCACGTCACCTCAAAAAGAATCTCAGCAGGGCTTGAGACATTTGCAACTATGCCACCTTTTAGCAAAGACCAGCATCCTTTCTCTGCTATGACTCTACCGCCTCGTATCAGTCCATCAATAGTTTTGAAAACAACTCTCACTACCTCACTTCCTTCACTCACTTGAACCCAAGCTGAAATTATTTTGTGAGTTTAGTCACATAAAACTAGAAATGTAAAATATAAAACTAGAAATGTAAAATATAAACCTATTCCAGATTCCAGAATATGCAACTTAGACTAAAAAGACTTCATTTCCTCGAACATTACAGAATGTGAAGAGGGTTACCTGAAAAGCTATAGATCTTTCCTTTTTCAAGTCGAATTTTCTGCGAGAAGCTGTCTAGTGATTGTGTTCCTTTGTGTGCCACAATGAACCTATTGCCATTCTTGGACTTTCTGTCTTCAACTGCTCCTTGTCCAAACACAGTCCAACCCTCTTTTCCATTATTAAATTCAGGATTAACAAGTATCCCTCCTCCGTAATGCATGAGCTCTCTGGGGCTCTTTCAAACACTACTCAATGAATATTTTGCAAAAAGCATCTTCAATCAGTTATCAAAACTGTGAAATCCAATTTTCATCACAAACTTGAAGATTCCATCAAATAGTAAATATAATGTAATATATGTTCCAATGTAACATTTGCACGAAAATAGTAATGCTCTTGAGTTTGGAAACTGCTAGAATTGAATGTTGAGGGGTTTGTTCTTGCCTTTGTTGTTGCAGAATAGTCATAGGAGAAAGCATGTTTGTTTTGCTCTGCATCAGCCGAAGCGATTTACATTATGATCATATGTCATTATATATATAAGCAAATTTATGAAAATTCATATGTTCTTTTGAATGAAGAGTGCAGAAAGAAACCTGAATAAACCAAAATAGATAGAAGAAGAAAGATAAAAGCTGTGAGAGTCTTCATCTCTTCACTACACAAACTGTCACGACCCAAATTGGGACATGACCGGCGTGTGAACATAGGATCACACAAGCCTACAGTTGAACCCTTATAAACAATATAAATATGAACCCAACAAGCTATTGATAACGAAATAGATTAAAGG
>JAYMTA010005889.1:0-10938 GCA_036897625.1 Pelargonium cotyledonis | reverse complement strand
GCATTACGGGCCTCCGCCGCAGCACTACATGCCGTACCACCAGTTCCAGCACCACCAGCACGTGCAGCTGCACCTTCCGCAGCAGGGATCTACCGGCGAGAACAAGACGATATGGGTCGGCGATTTGTATCATTGGATGGACGAGGCCTACTTGCACAGCTGTTTCGCTCCCGCGGGGGAGGTGAGAACGAAAACTTCACAGCTTTACTGTTTTTCTTTTTTTTTTGTACAGTTAATTATTCATGGTCTGTATCTGATTGTGGTATTGGAATACTTGTGTAAACTGATGAGAAAATGTATTGTGGATCTGTTTGAGAAAGCTGAATGTATAAGAAGTGTTTGGAATGGAAGTTTGTGTCTAATTTGGATCTGTTCTCAAATACTTTTGCTAGAATGAATTGTGAAGCTGCTCTCTGGAGTTTTTTTGTTTGTTTGTGTGTGTTCTATTTTGTTGAAAAAATGAACAGTAATAGTAGTTAAGTTTTTGTATTGTTATAGTTTATTTGGAAAGAAAAAAATTATTTCTACTAGCTGGAAGAAGGCAAAAAACAGAGCATTAAATTGAGTATATGTCATTTTATCAATGGACTTGTTAATCACTTTAGGGAAATAGAATAGGGGAAAGAAGTGCATTGCTATGGTGAGCTATTTTCCAAATAAAGAAGTCGCGGGAAATAGAAATATTTACCGAAAAGAGTAGTTGGAACATATTATTGTTCTAATGGAGCTTTAATGATCAGAACGGATTTTATGTGGTACAAGGCATATTATTTTTTTTGTTTCTATTTCCGGATTCCTTTTCGATTGTAGAATTATTATTTTTTATCCGAATTAGGTAAGTATATTGAGAAGCTACCAATGTTGGTATTCATTTTCCTTGTATGACTGAAGTGCGGTGTCTTATATGCAGATTTCTTCACTTAAGGTTATTCGCAATAAGCAGACTGGTTTATCAGAGGGTTATGGATTTGTTGAGTTTTATAATCATGCTACGGCTGAAAAGGTCCTCCAGAATTATTCAGGCACCTTGATGCCTAACACAGATCAGCCCTTGCGTCTGAATTGGGCGACATTTAGCACAGGAGACAAGCGTTCGGATAATGGTTCTGATCTTTCCATTTTTGTAGGAGATTTAGCAGCAGATGTTACTGATAGCTTATTGCATGAAACTTTTTCTAGTAAATATCCATCTGTTAAAGCTGCAAAAGTTGTATTTGATGCAAATACTGGCCGTTCTAAAGGTTATGGTTTTGTGAGGTTTGGAGATGATAATGAAAGGACAAAAGCTATGACTGAAATGAATGGTGCATATTGTTCAACCAGGCCTATGCGCATTGGCGCTGCAACTCCCAGGAAGTCATCTGGTTATCAGAACCAATATTCTTCGCAAGGTATATTTATTATTGCTTTCCATATTTATTGTTTCTGGTCGCCCGTTTCTAATATATATTTATGTGATATTTTACTCATTAATTGTTTTCACCTCTTCAATGAGAAATAAAGCTTTTGTTATACTCTACTGTCATAGGAATGTTGCAAATGATTAGTTCAAACTGTTTGGTCTCTCCTTTTCAATTATATTTTTGAGGGTTCACAATTGACCATTGTCTATTTGAGTGGATGACTCCTCATCCTTCGTAACGCTTCTTGCTGTGGATAAGTGATCTTTTGGCTATAGTATGCAAGTTTTATGAGTTCATAATGGGTTATATGTGGGCAATGGCAATGGAAACCAAGCTCTTCTCTTAATATCTTACGATTACATGTAATTTTATTATATGAATACTATCTATTCTCATTTGTCTGCCTTTCTCAGACCTATTCCCTTGTTTTTTGTCTCCCCCTGTTGATTACATTCTTTATAATTGTCAGTACAGGACTCTTTTCATCTATCCTGGTATATGTATTCATTTATGTACTCGATCATAGACTCAGAACATAATGTCTGCGCATGAAATGCAGTTTTGGTATTTCACTAATCTATATGGTTCCTACAAGCAGTTTTTTTTTTTTTTTTTTTTAATATCTGACATGCTAAGTGTATTCTGACGTGTCAGTACTCATTTTAAGTGCCATGTTGTCATGTATACCTTGACATTTGCTATATCTACCAATATCTGCGCTACCTTATAATTCTGAAATTAACTGTTGCTTTGTAATGCAAGCAAACTGTTGGAATCTTCCATAAGGCTTGAATGCTCCTAGTTCATTAATTTAAAGTTATTTTTGAATTAAAACATATTGAAAAATTGAAACTGGAGTGGAAGAATCATATCATAATTGTTCAGAGTCTGTATTATAACAGAAATGAATAGGCTGATATGAGTATTTTGTTGTCATGATATCAATTGACTGGTCCATTAACACATATAAATTAGGATGCTCTGTTATAGACTTGTTTGTGTTTGTTAAATCATATACCTGATATCCTATATTTTCTGAAACTTAAATTTCCTTTGATTCTTTAATGAAATGGAGGCATTTTCTTCAATTTTGAATGTTCCTCTTATGGTTCCATTCATGGAGCCTGAAGAGTGAAGTCCTATCTAAGGATAATACACGTATGATTCAAATCCTTTGTTTCTGTTTAGTGTTTACATTTGACATCCTTGTGTTCGTAGGAAACTCTATCAATGTATGCATCATTCCTTTTTGTAGTTGAAGAGATACTTGTCTTCCTGAAGTTTTATCCCTGCCCTCTCAAGTTCCTTTTTATCAAAAACCTCTTTAAAAATCATTGTTATGTGAAATGACGATAGAAACTTGAGAAATTGTAATTAGTGATGTTGATATTTTCTTTTGAAGTATTAAAGCATCTAAATTATAAGAAGAAATGGTTTTGTGGAGCTTTAGTTTTCTTCGGAGCAGAGATACTCAAAGTTACTTTAATCCATGATTTTGGTAAAAGATTCATGCCACGTGGATTGTGAACTGTATTACTCCTGGCATGTATTACCCCTTGCAGGGTATCTCATTTATACCCATTTCTTATTTTAATATTAGTAATGGAATCAACATATATTAGAAACATTTAGCCAATGTGTAAACTAGCTTTTGTTTAATAAAGTGGACTGATATGTTAGAACTTGCCTAACTTGGTTAATCTTTTATGTTGGTGTGGTGAAGGCAGTGTTTTCCTACAAATATGCACTTCAATAGTTCAATTAGTATTTTCACTATTAATAATTATTATTTCTGGCTGGTGGATATGCAGCAAATGGTTCCTCCGGCCAAGGCCAATCTGATGGAGATTCTACCAACACAACTGTAAGCTTCACAGCTCCTTGACTTGGTGTTATGCATTCAAAATCCAACACTTTTGTTTTTTTGGCTAATCAACATTTCATTGTAGATATTTGTTGGAGGGCTTGATTCTAACGTTACTGATGAAGATCTTAAACAACCTTTTTCTCAATACGGTGAGATAGTCTCTGTTAAAATACCTCTTGGAAAAGGATGTGGATTTGTACAATTTGCCAACAGGTAAAATTCCTATTCCATTACACCATGATATTTTTATTAGCTATTTCATCAGCTATTTTCTCATTTGTGTGATCTGTCATCAATTTCTCTCGGCAGAAACAATGCTGAGGAGGCATTGCAGAAACTGAACGGGACAGTGATTGGCAACCACACAGTACGTCTTTCTTGGGGCCGGAATCCGGCAAACAAGCAGGTACTCTATCTCTCTCTCACTCATTGCATTACCATCTTAGGTTTCTTCAAGTAAATTTTATGTTAAATATCATTCAATGGTTAATGAATATTTATTATTCCCTTGTCAGTTTGGCATAGGGAAATAATCATCAAAGAAGGGTATAGTTTAGTACAATTCAGTTCGTGCAATTATTAGAAGCAGTTCTGCTTCATACTTGTTAATTTGTTATTTGAAAAATTGCGATCAGTATCATCATTTTTTTCAAGATAGCGATGCACTTTACTATCGCTGCAGCCATATATATATATATATATATATATATATATTTTTTTTTTTTTTGTGTATATATATATATATATATAGTTATTGCTTTGTTGTTAAAGGGTATTTATGGTGTTGTGCAGTATAATAGAGATTTTGGGAACCAGTGGAGCGGGGCATACTATGGGGGGCAGGTTTATGATGGTTACGGCTATGCTGCGGCTATGCCATCACCTCATGACCCGAACATGTACGGTGCAGCATATGCAGCATACCCGATGTATGGAAGCCACCAACAACAAGTAAGCTGATGGAGGATTGAAATAAGAGTATGTAGTAGATGAAATTAGAGAGAGTACCAAAGGAATGATCCATCAGAATAGGCAATTCTACTAATGAATTAATCTGTAGTTTGCTTTATTCTGTAGAATGAATGAATGAATTAATTACTATGAATCCCTTCAAATTGTGGAGTGGAAACTGAATTTTGATGGCATGAGCTAGCTAGCTGCTTAATTAGAGATTGGATTGATTATTTGATTACAATTATGGGGAAGTGATAAAAACTTATTGGAATATGTGGTCTGTGCTGTGCTCCAAGCTGTTTATTTTGTTTGTTTGGTATTTGTTTTGATGCATTAGTTATTCTTAAATGACATGTGACTAATTCTCCGCTGGCTATGCGGTTTAAAGTTTAAACACCACTTAGACATTTTTGTGTCTTTTTATTTATTTATAGAAAATTAGCTATGTATGCTATACTATAACTATTAATATATTTTTATTATAAATCAGTTGACACTTGAGACTAATTGATAAATGTAAAGAAGTAGAGGATCCAGATGATGGTGTTGATAAAGTGGACTGTGAACTTCTGCATCTGTTTGAGTTTAAGAGCATGTGTCCAGAAGTAATATTCATAAATTTGGAAACCCATGAAATCTCAATTTTCAGTACTTTCTCAATTCATATGCTGTAATATTGTTGAAATTAAACTCCAACAACTCATGGGATTTTAAGATTACAAGTACTATGAATGATCATTTGAACCTTCTTGACCCATGGGATTCTAATATTAACTAAGCAAAAGAGAGAACCAACATTATCTGCAAATTACAAATATCATTCTCAGAGGCAGAGGAATGCTATATAAGCAAATACAGCACCACAAAATAAGCAAGATTTCCATGTTAAAACAAGTTGTTTAAGCAGGTGGAGGAAGCTTCCCATTAATGAAAGAAGAGAAGAGGAGCATGGCGCGAGCCGGCTGATAGCTTGGAACAAAATGCCCAGATCCTCTTATGGTCATGAATGTCAGATTCTGGTATCCAACAGCATACCCACCAACCTTATTATGATACACATTTTATTAAACTTAGACATCGATCAATGATATGATATGATATGGTGCATGTTGCATGTTAATGAAAGGTCTCACCTCTCCTTGGGCGTACCAAGGGTACCATGGAGTCTTAATTGGTGTCCCAAGTTTGTTTATGGAGTATCTTGTGGATGTTACTGGTATTGCACCATCTGTGTCTCCACTGCATATGCAAATGTTCATGTTTGTCTTAAAATCATCAATTCCATTACCACCAGATGTTACCAAATGCCTTAGGGTCTGTTTAGTTATCGAGTATTTCATTCAGTTTTTCAGAAAACTAGAAAACTTGTTTAGTTGCACAGTTTTCTATTTGAAAAACGGTAAACTGGAAAATGGAATACAGTTTTCCAAGTTTTCCACAGAGAATAAAAAAACAGAAAATGAAAACTGTCTTCTATAAGTAAACGGGCTCTTATTTACCTGTACATCCACACGCGAAGCCCACTCTCCATCAACTCTTGAATGATTGGCAAAACTGTCAGAGGTCTATCTTTCCAGTTTCCATTTATTTTCCCACTGATAAACAAAATGACTGATTAGTGAATTATAATGCAGATCAAACCGCATCAATTTAACCATATTGAGCACAAGTTGCATAAAAATGTGTGTTCGGGAAGTGCCTGCAGAGTCGCCAAGGAGATGGAAGAGCTGTAACGTTCGCGTGAAGAGCTTCTTGAACTCGAGGAATGTTCAAATACGAAGAGATGTAGTTTTGCGAGCACGGATCAAAGGTATTCACCTGTTTTTTACAACATACAATTAGCAGAATCATATAACTAAAAAGTTAAATACATGATCACTTCACTTACAGACATAGAATCCGAGGAAGAATTGCAAATGGGAGCATATATGTCATAGTATAGAATTTTGCCAGTGGCATCATTTGCTTTATTCACAAACTTCTTGCATTCCACAGACGAAGAATTTAGCAAACTGAAATTGCAGTGTGATATCAGTCCTTTGTATATATCATCTGAAATGAGAGCATGTGTCCAAAAGAAATCAACCGCGCCTCTAACAGTCGTTTCGAAGTCAATATATGCATTTCCCATCTGATAACAAAAACTTAACCCAAGTAAGTTCATATATATATATGATCCAATGTGCACATACATGTTACAAAATGTGCACAAGTACTTACTGCAACTCCTTTTAGATTGATTGTAGTATTGTTTTTGTACTTTTTGTTATTGTGAAGTATTGTCTGTACAAGTTGGGGGATGTAATGGCCTGCATAACTCTCACCCGCGATGTAGAAATCTCGAGTTTTGTATTCTGGAAATCGCTCCAACCAGTTTAGGAGAAAGGTATACGAGTCTTGTGCAGTTCTTTTGTCTCCACTTGATTCGTACTCTGAAGTTGTGTTTGAGTAAGAGAATCCCACACCAGCAGGTGATTCCAGGAAAATGATATTGGCTTCTGCAAATAAGTTTTTACCAATACTGGTTACTTTAAGGTTTTTGTGTGATTGTACCACAAATTGGAATGTGACAAAACAGAAGGTTTGAGCAAAATATTCCAAGAATCACCTCTGTTCCATGCATATTCATTGCGGTATAGAGTTTTGCCATCTTGATTCACTCTAAATGGTCCAAGTTCCATCAATGCTCCACTTCCTAGTGAAGAGCAACCAGGTCCTGCATGCCCATCAAACCATGCATCGTTATTCATATAAGCTTATGGCATTTTTCAGCACAATGGCTTGTCATTGTGATTTATGACTAGGTGGGAAAAAGAAAAATTGCAGTTAAACTTGACTCCAACTCAAAATATTAAACTGATACATAGAGGGTCTAAAGTGGATCAAGAAAGGAGACAACAAAGATAGAGTGATGTTAAATTTGACTCCAACCCAATAATTTTAGCTCATGGGTGGAGGATACAACGTGTATGTCAAATGCTGACAACGGATCCTACACATGGACTAAGAAGGGATGCAACAAAGACATAGTGCTGTTAAACTTGACTCTAACTTAAACTAATAGGTGGAGGGTTGGACGTGGTCCAAGAAGAGAGGCAATAAAAATGGCGGGATGATGTGTAAACTTGACTCCAACCTCAAAACTAAAGCTGATAGATGGAAGATCCAACACATATATCAAGTGGTGACAACGGATCTTGCAAGTGGATCAGGAAGAGAGGCAACAAAGACGGGTCACTGAACCCAAACCAAACCAGTTCTGATACCATATGTAAGACTTGACCCAAACCCCAAAGCTTAAGCTGATATATATAGAGGATGTAACATGTATATCAAGTGATGACGACGTATGCTACATTAACAAAAGCTACATGAACTATGAGCATTGTCAATAAGCATGAGTTAGTTACCTCCATTAAGCCACAACACAAGAGGCTTAGAGGAAGAGTTTTGCAGTGACTCCACAAAGTAGTAGAACAATGCCCTCCCTGCCTTTGGATCCACAGTCACATACCCTGAGTAGTGATCAAAGTCGACTCCCTCGTCCGGCTGTCCGGGCAACTTCTCTATCTTGTCACTCTCTCTCACTCCATCTTGAGGCCCAACATACACAGGAAAATGCTCTGCTGATGCATCCAAACCAAAGCTTGTCCATGTTGATGATGCACTTGAAGAAGAAGAAGGCCTGTCCTTTGACAACTCCTCCTTCATGAGCTTGAATGGATTGAGATCTGCTTCTTCATAGTAACACTTGACAGATCCAAGCAAGAGCAACAGAGAAACACAGCCAATGATTGCAGCATTTTCCATTTCTATGAGAGGTTGGAGAATAATCAAGTTCTAGTGCTAGTGCCTTCTTTCCTTTTTCTTGCTGTTTTCTAGCCTTTTAGGTGGTACACAAGGACTATTTTGATGAGTGAGGATTGACCTTTTCTTGGGAGCATTAATGGAGCAAGCATCATGAATCAATTGGTTTTGTTTATTTGCTGGTGGTGCACCAACTGGTCAATTGAGATTGACTTGAGGTGACAGTAAAATTATTAGAATATGATTTGTGTATGCAAAATCATCATCATCACCATCATCATGCATGCCCTGTTGACTTATAAACACAACACTTTATGTGTCTGTTTATTGAAATATTGGTTACATTGGAGCATGATGTGGACATTTTGATCTGTATTGCTCAATGTTTAGATGAATCCAGTGGGATTTGGTAATAGATGCAGCTTCTAGTCAAAGCATAAAGTTGTTTAATTAAAGTTTCACTGTAAATGCAAAATAGCATTGCCCTTGTTGGGTAGCCTAAGTTTTGACCATTTCTTCTTAAATTTTGAAATTGTCCTCATGTAATGGAAGCAACAACAACCCACTAACTATTAAACTACAAAACCTAAAGTCTATGTAGAATTGACTAGGTTCACTTTGTTTTTCTTTTACTAAGTATTAAGTTATAACATCATCAGTCTTATATACAATATTGATATATCTTCTCATCCTCTTCGTTCTCTGATATTGGAGTGTAGGAAAAAGATGATTTAGATTGAAGAACATTGCATGCTTACTGTGAAACGCTGCGCTAATGGAACTGTTGATTTTATGGCTTCTCTTTGTTTTAATGGTTTTCCTAGTTCTAGTTTGATTTTACATCCACCTGTAGGTGTTATGAACTTTCTTTCCAGGGATTGTAATATGACTTCGCCGGCCATTGGCTGGCAAAATTTCCCTCCTTAATAAAGTTCGGTTGTCTGTCATCTTCGAAGTTGATGCTTCTAACATTATTAGTTTTATTTACAATATTGATATAGCTTCTCATCCTCTTCGTTCTCTGATCTTGGAGTGTAGGAAAAAGCTGACTTAGATTGAAAAACATTGTCTACTTGTTGTGAAACGATGCGCATTGTTTAGTTTGATTTTACATCCGCCTGTGGGTGTTATGAACTTTATTTCCATGGATTGTAATATGAGTTCGCCGGCCATTGGCCGCTCAATATTCCCGCCTTGATGTCGTCTGGTTGTCTGTCATCTTCGAAGTTGATGCTTCTAACATCATAAGTCTTATTTACAATATTGATATAGTTTCTCATCCTCTTCGTTCTCTGATCTAGGAGTGTAGGGAAAAGCTGACTCAGATTGAAGAATATTGTCTGCTTGCTATGAAACGCTGCGCTAATGGAGCTGCTGATTTTATGGCTTCCTTTTGTTTTAATGGCTTTCCTAGTTCTAGTTTGATTTTACATCCGCCTGTGGGTGTTATGAACTTTCTTTCCATGGATTGTAATATGACTTTGCCGGCAAATTTTCTCTCCTTAATAAAGTTTGGTTGTCTGTTATCAAAGAAAAAAAAAAGTATTTAAGTTATAAACATTTACAATTGAGAATTAGTACTGTTAGTGTTCTTTTATGTGTGTCTACAAATGCTAAAGAGGTGAATAGAATTTCGGTCCCTATTATTGAGAAAATAAAGAGCCTTTGTATATCCTAATCCCTACGTGGTAGAAAGATTGTAATACAAGGTTGATTGGCTTATTTTTTTCAAATTAAAATTTCAAGTACGATATTGTGTCGTCTCAGGTCTTCTTCTCCAAAGTCAAGGTTAAGGTATAATCCAAGTTCTAATCAAGGTCCAAGTTAGGGTCCGAATTAAGTCCACGGTTCGAATTAATTTTCAAGTCAAGGTTCGTCTTGGTGTCGGTGACGTCAGCAACTCAGGTCCTGGATAAACTTGCGCAAGGTAGCGCACCATCAAGATGAGTCCCAAGAGTGACCCCAGGAAACAGCCTCCGGCGTGAGAATAAGAATCTCACACAAACAGTTTATAGAAACTAGAGACTGAATCGTTGCTCCATGGTTTGTTCAAAAGTGAAGAACGCACAAAAAATACGATGAACATGAAGAACACGTAGAGAGAGTTTTCGGTCTGGTATTATGAGTGTTCAAAATATATAAAAGGTCTGACTTTTTCAAGGGAGGCCAAGCGAGTGATTGCCACGTGACCTTTTCAGGTCCTTCGTCGAACTCTATCTTCGGATTTCCATGCTTCTCTTGACCCGGTTTGATTTTCTTGACCGGTTCAATGAGCCACGTGTCATTCGGTAATTGGTCAATTCAATCTCGATATTTTGTGCCAAATCAAAAGTAATTGATACAATTTATTTACCCAAATTGGAAGACTTTTTTTTATTTTTATATCAACAAGGTATTTTTATAAAGATACTTTCAAAATGGTAGAGATAATCGTATATGAGTAGAGGGGGATGTCAAACTAGGCAATGCACATAGAAGATATTGAAATTGAAAGAAAATCGCAAAAAATTGAATTTGAACGACAAATATTCAACTTTTGGTCATCAAAATTAGGATTCACCACTTAATTGTTGAATCTGATCAATCTTAACTTCCTCGAAACAATGTGTCGTGGCATCTAAAGTTTTGCAGTTTTCTCAATGTCTGGGCAACGATGGTTCTCGGAGGACGGAGAGCCATAGGTCCATGAATCATCAACATTAACTCTTAGTAATTTTTTTTTTTTTTGAAGAAAGCATCAATTTCATTAAAATCAATAGAAGATTACAAACTCGATAACGAATAGACCTAACATAAAACCAACTATCTTAGTAACCTGATTCGCAGATCTCAAATGTTCATATGAACTTCCAACTTTTATATGGTTGGTTGAAATATTTACTGCAATAGTGGAACAAGCAGACTCGC
>JAYMTA010005888.1:0-10940 GCA_036897625.1 Pelargonium cotyledonis | reverse complement strand
AAATTAATGGAGCAAAATCTAATCATAGCATTTCTTTATGTATTTGTGGAAAAATTCATAAAAACAAAAATCTCAAATTTTATTGTTTGAAAAAAAAAGATTTTTATGTATATTATATACATTCATCAATTTTGCTTCTCATTTATTTTTTTAGATTTACCCCTTGGACTCAAATATTTTTTAGATTTAGCCCAAGGAGTGATGATGTAGCAAAGAGTAACCTACAATAGCAGGTCGACTAGGTGAGAATCACAAAAACAAAAACATTAAGGTTTAAAATCACACAAGTTTGAGTTCAGAGGGTAAATATAAAAAAAAATTTTGAGTTCAGGGGAGGCAAAACTAATTTACCCTAATTGTTAAGAGTTAATGGGCAAATTAAGCCTCCAACTTTTAGAGAGTTACACATTAATTATTTGTTACCTAAATTCTAATAATTCAGGATAATTTTCAAAAACTATACTGCTTCGTCGATGGTTTTGAGTGTTGACTCGCTAGAAAGCCGAGTGACGATACATGAAAGATCATAACTCATTACGACGAATGACGTGGCACCCTAGCTAATGTCTTTTTATTATGAGCTTTAAAAATCAAATACATCGATCAACCTCTCAGTTATGGGAGGACCACATTCACGCTTGAGATCACCTAAACATAACTCGAATTAATTGTTTTGGATGAAAGTCAAAGTATGGTCAAACCCCTGGGCCACGCCATTGTTCCTCAGGATCACAGTCTTAATCTTGCGACAAAACTCAAGCCTGAAAAAAGAGCTCGGTGACAAGTCTAGGATCTCGAGGTTGCGGTCGTATAAAACTAAATGTTACACAAGATAATATTGATGAATGATGACTTAAAGGATAAGAATTGTTTAAGTTTGCATTTAACAACTCAAAATATATCCCTAACTTTAATATTTCTTTAGATTTTTTGTGCTATATATGAACGTAGAAGTGAAATTGATGATAACATGCTCTTATATTTGAACTTGATAATTGAAATTTATATACTAATAGTTAAGGGACATAATTGAACTATACACATATTTATCGTGACTTGTAATTTGTAAACTTTAATATTTTAACTTGATAGTTGAAATTTCCAATAAATTTTTTTAAAAGAAAAATTTCCAATAAAGTTAATTGATGAATTTGAGGATTAACATGATAGCAACACCCAAGCCCCAAAATCAAATAAAGTTAGTCGAGTGTTTTTCTAAATGTAGGTTCCACTCGGTGGTAGACTGGATTTTGTATAGGTCAAATTTTAAAACAAAAATTGTGATATTTGACGTATTTAACAAGTGGCCCGCGAATGACGGCTCGAGTATAATCCGACAAAAAATTGTTTGTAAAATAAATGCATGTGTTTTCAGTCCCGACTCGTTAAGACCCGACCCTAACAGGCCAACCTAATTTCTACCTCTACCTGTGCTTGAGAGTTCCTGATATGGCTAAGGTTAGTTGGGGTTTGAGAGAGCAAATGAAGACGAAAGATATTGTAAGGGGAAAAAAGGAAGCATAAGTTAGAGTGTCGTATTTAAATGAAAGTTAATATAAATAAGTAGGGGCTTTTAGTCTTTCATTATTGTTTTTCTTTTTAAAAAAAAATTGGTCTTTCATTATTAGAGTTAACAACATTGTGATCCCTTGCAAATTTAGATTAGATATTTGTCTTGAAAAATAATGTAGATAGTACTATGTAAAATAGTTAGACCTTATTTGTTAACAATACTAACTATTGAAGGAGTTGGAAGTAGTTGAAAGTAAGCGAATGAAAAATAATATTATGCTATTATATAAAAAAACGATGTTTTTTTTATAAGCAAGCAGTACTTTTTATTAATAAAATCTGAAGGTTAATAAAAGTATAAAAGTAGAGTGCACCGATTCTAACATAAGCAAGAAATAGGACCGGCTATCCAAGAAGAAAAATCAAAGTCTGACAAAAGACCTATTAATACAGGAATAATGTGCAAAATCTTAACTAGAATAATGTGCAAATTTACTAACAGAAGAAAATGAACATTGCAATAAATAAATAAATAAAATTAAATAATTTATTTGAAAATTTTACTTATGAGCTAATGTGAACTAATCATGAATTTGAGGTACATTTGGAAAATTTACGAGCTTAACCATATATGTAAATTATATTAGTTCAATCTATAAAGAGATTATTTGCTAAGAGCCTAAGACGCTATCGGCAAGGGA
This sequence comes from Pelargonium cotyledonis, assembly GCA_036897625.1. Lineage (NCBI taxonomy): Eukaryota > Viridiplantae > Streptophyta > Magnoliopsida > Geraniales > Geraniaceae > Pelargonium > Pelargonium cotyledonis. The sequence continues at coordinate 8,727 of JAYMTA010005888.1, read as the reverse complement.
AAGTCGGCACTAGCAAAATTCATCAGCAACAATGATTTTGTGAGGGTTCCACTATGCATTTAGTCTTAACATTGATAAAAAATTGTGAAATCTAATTAACCAAATTTTTATATACATTTTTAATCTCACTGCCGATTTAATCCATGGTTTGTAATTTGTATATATTTTATGCTAATAAACAAAAATAAGCTGATGCTCACCAAAAATAAATAAATAAATAAAAATAAGCTGATGAAATCACTGAATGTCATTATTTATATTTTCTCATTTTCGTGAGCAACAATATAGTTTGACATAAGTTGACCTAACAGCAAAGTTGACCAAACTTAAAATCATTAAGTTTTTAGTCATGAAAGAACATCAAAGCTTCACATAATTACCTCAAACCATTCACAATGATTCTAGTATAAAATAAGATAAAAAAAACAGTTGATTCAAAACTAACAAATAGAATTGTTGTGTCACTCTTGCCATCAATGATAAATTGAGGGGTAATTATATTAAGTCCTTATGTACTGGGCATCAATGACACGTAATCTCCTAAAAGGCTAGAACTATTAAGCTTGACACTCATCCTTTCTGTATTTGGCAAAATACTATTCAGTCAGGTAAATTTAACTGAAATACACTATCTCTCCTCACATGTCTTACACATGACTCAATCTGTTATTGAAATGTCATTTTCTTTGTGATTTTTTGATTAGTTTGTGAATCAACTATGAATAATTAAGAGCAACACTTAAGACACGTGAGGAGAGAGAGTGTCTTTCAAGGGCAAAAATGGTATTTTAATAATAAATAAAGTCATGTGCAAGACATGTGGAGAGAGAGAGAGAGAGAGAGAGAGAGAGAGAGAGAGAGAGAGAGAGAGAGAGAGAGAGAGAGAGTATTTCAATTAAATTTAACTGATCATACAATACTTTGTCAAGTACAAATGAAATGAGTGTCAAGCTTGATAGTTCAAGGGGGTTATTGTTTTCTAGCACATAGAGAATGGATGTAATTACCCCCATAAATTAATGTTGCAACAACATGAGTATTTCACAAACACTCCCACTCTCTTTTGCTCCTTATGCTAGCTGCAAAAGTTGTTTTGTAATTACCCCATAAATTAATGTTGCAACAACATGAGTATTTCACAAACACTCACACTCTCTTTTGCTCCTTATGCTAGCTGCAAAAGTTGTTTTGTGCACATAGAAAAGAGCAATATAAAGAGTGTCTTAGGAAATGTGATCCAAATTGACAGTTCTTATCAAACAAATAAGTTTTTTTTTTTTTTTTCGTTTTGTACCATAAGATTTTTGAGCAAGTCCGTAAACTCGCGGTTGACACTTTTAAGCCGTTTTACCACAGTCAGACTAATCCTCATTCGATAATAAGTCACAGTTGAAGCTCATCCTACTCCCAGAGTGTGTTGAACAAAGATCGAATGCAAACACAACATGTGTTGCCAATTGCGCCACTACAGTTGGAAAACAATTTTGTGTGTGTGTGTGTGTATGGATATGACATTGACTTAAAGTCATAGGTAGGGTTATCAAACAAACATTTAAAAATTAAGGAAAGAGGATCCTTACATGTATATATTGTATGTAGGCTAACATGGCTCATTCTCAATCATATGATCCTTCTTTCTTGGGTTAAAGACACCAATGGTACCCAAACTTTGACTGAATACCCAATTTAGTTTCAGACTTTCTGTAATGATTATTAATTTATGATTTGTTCTTAAAATATAAATATGGATTCAAGCTTCCGTAACAAAAACTAAGTATGATTCAAGCTTCCATGGCATATGTTATAAAATTTATCTAGATTGCTGCAATTCTAAATCCAGATCCATGTTGATTACTGCATTTCTAAATAAAATTAAATAAAAATTAATGTGGCAACTGCAATTTTGAAGTTGAATCATCACTTATTTGTTGATATTCTCAACGGTCTTCAACTCTCCCTTTCCTTCCTCCCATTGAATTTTTGCCCTAATTGGTCATAGATCCACAAACAAGGGGTGCAGGTGACTTTTGGGTTTTTTTTTATTTATAATAATAATGTTTTTTTTTTTATATTTCCACATCATAAATAGAGAACAAGTCCAAACGAGCCACGTCATCAAAAAATTCCAAGTCAGCACGGATCAAGTGACGTGGCAGCGAAATAACGTCGAGTTTAACGGACATTGACGGGAGGTACTCAATTGAGTTGAAAATCAAAATTTAAGGACTAAAACTCTGGAACAATTAAACTCTGGATACTAAATTGGGTTCCAGCTTAAAGTTTGGGTACCATTAATATCTTTAACCCTTCTTTTTTTTCCGAATTTGTTTGGATCTCACTTCATCCGTTTTCAATTAAGAGAATGTGTGATTGAGAATAGTACACATCAGTCTATTTGCAATATACATGTCCGTAAGTACATAAACTAATTATTTCCGAAAGCTAAGAGAGAGATGTGTATTTTTGGTTTATAAGATGAAAGTAAGGAAGTGTCAAGTGTCAAACGTTTATTGGCACATTATTTATACACTCGCTATGATTTCTGTCTTTGAAAATTGAAGATCGAAGCTTTAAGAGAGACCGGAGACGAGATAAAATTGCAGGTCGCGACAATGGCTGCTGTTCTAAGCCTCTACACCGCCCCTCTCCGTCACTCCAAAATGACCTTCCGGCCCCTTGCCGTCGCTCAAAAAACGCCGGTTCCCTTCGAGCTCAAGCGGGGGCAGAGCCGTCTTTTCCACAAGCTGCCCTCTGGTCTGAACTTGGAGGTCATTGTGCAGAAGAGTGTTCCAGATGTGAAAAGGGAAAATTCTGGAAAGCCACCATTGGTTTTTGTGCATGGAAGCTATCATGCAGCTTGGTGCTGGGCTGACCACTGGTTGCCTTTTTTCTCAGATAATGGCTTTGATTGCTATGCCCTTAGCTTGTTGGGTCAGGTTGTCAATTTTCTCTATACATTTAGATAGCTTAGCAAATGCATGTAGTGTTTGGCACAATTCAATATGCTGTTAGTCTATCAAATTTGAAAAAGTTGAAATTTTTGCTCCAAATTAGTACTGACCACTTTTGACAAGAAGAAATGAAGTTTTACCACATAAAACTATTTGGTAATTTTCAGGTAATGGAAAATAGAATCATGATTCTAACACATATTACTAAATTGAATGTTTTGGTTTGTGAAATTAACTATTTATGTGTTTTTACATTTGTTGATAATTTGGCGTTCCTGTCTTCCCATGTCCAGGGTGAAAGTGATGCACCTGCTGGTTCAGTTGCTGGTTCTCTCCAGGTAGTTTAGCTGTCAATTAGAAGACTATATATTGGGATGCTAATATTCTTTGTGCTTTCCCTCTTTAATATGGGGGATGATTTGTTATTCTTATCCCTTATGAGCTATCACTCATTGTACAGTAGACACATGCAGGTGATGTTGCTGATTTTATCGAGAAAAACATCAGTTTGCGCCCAGTTTTGCTTGGACATTCATTTGGAGGGCTTATTATTCAATATTATATCTCCAATATAAAAGATGAAAGAGTTTTAGGTAAGCTTCTTGTGCATTCTATTTATTTCATGCTTGTGATTAAGAAGTTAAAAACTCTAGATGGCCGGACCTATACTGAGTTATGAATCTGGATGTGGATCCCTTCAAGTCTGTGCGTAGGATGGTAGATGTTAAAAATAGAGAGATAACAAACAGAAAACAAGATAATCAGTATACAATGTAGACCTTGAAGCGTGTTGATAACATTGTTGCTAAGGAGTCATCACTCTATTATCTTTGCAGAGCAAGTCATCTCAGCATCATTCGTAGAAAATCTTATCGAAAGTGTGATTGAAATTCTAAGTCTAGAAGACTATTAGTAATGTGACATGCAATTGCAATGAAATGATGAATAGAAGGATTATTTAAGAGATGCCACAATTGAATATGCAAGCCCTTGTCCAATGAACCTATGAATCTTTTATTTTATGTTAGGTATCGCTACTATTCCTTGTGAATGACCTAATGGCCTATGATCAATTTCCGAGAATGGTGAATCTTTTCCAAGAGTTCATCAAACCCTAAATTCAAGTAGATGGATTCCCCAAAGCCTACTATAGCATTAGATGTTGGTCAGAGAAGCAATCATACATTCATTCACATACATTCAAGCATTCATATGTATATAACTATACGGCTACACCCTAATCCCTTTATTAGGTTTCTAGCCGCTCATGGCAATACAACAAACAAAAACAGAAGAAGAGAACATATTTAACCACACCTAATGGTAGGAAAGTCGTTACAACTTAATTGTATTCCTTTTAGTGAGCTTCTGCTCATTCTTTGTTCTCCCACTCAAGACCTCTCTAAAACTACACTACAATTCAGAATATAACATAAGATACATACTCGTTTTTTTACAGGGATTTAAATAGAAAAATGAAATGGATTTAATGTGTATCCAACAGTATATACACATTAAATCCAAGAAGTACATTCTTAAAGCCTCAATAAACTGAAATTTACAGATTGGTTGTCAGTTTGTTTCATGATGTTTCTCAGATTTTTAATCCATTCCTTTCCACAAGTAGCCATATGCTCTGGAACTTTAACCACACCTTTTTCCTGGGTGATTTTTTCTATCAAAGAATCATTAGTTGATTTCTTGTTTTGATGGATATAGAGTCCCACACTAATTTCACTCTTTTTATGTTCATTGGGGATTGTTCAGAAATGAACAGTTTGTACCCCAAACTTGCAGGAGCTGCTCTAGTCTGCTCTGTACCACCTTCTGGTAATAGGTGATTTCCAATTCTATACAATTCTATGTTCTGATTGAATGTAACTGGCTCAGACTGATGTATTTCTAATACTTTGCTCAGTGGGTTAGTGTGGCGGTATCTCTTTACCAAACCTATTGCTGCATTTAAGGTAGTTTCTTCTGACACAAGTTTGATGATAATCCTTGTTCATTTGTTATCATTGTTCCTTGAAATGAATACAGATAACTTGGGGCAAATGCCATTCTCTAAAATGAACAATAAGTTCCTGTTGTTGATTTTAGATTTCATAAAGTGCGCTTTCCCCCTGTAGACTAGTAATAAGGAAATGGTTTTTATGATTCATCGACGACAATTTTTTTTGTTTTGAATCCTTTGAAGAGCACTTCTATAAGATTTTTGCTTGATCTAAAATGTCATCTCAACTTTTATTTTTATATTTATTAATAATCAAGCTAATCCATCTAAAAGAAACAATATTCATTTTTACTCTGGAGCAGGTAACACGAAGCTTGGCAGCAAAAGCATTTCAAACATCTCTTCCTCTTTGTAGGGAAACATTTTTCTCTGCAACAATGGATGATCAACTTGTGCTAAGGTTTGCTTAAAACACTTCTGTTTATTTTCAATTTTTCATGAGAATACTATACTTTCTATTGTTTGAAATTACAGATGAGTGAAATTTATGCATCTATTTATACTTTCATGTCTATTAATTGGGATGTCAAAATTTATTTGCTGGTCATACGAGATTTTAGAATTTTTACCAGACTTATCGAACCAAAGCTAAATCTGTTCACCAGCTTTTAATGGAAATATGTGTACGCATTGAGACCATATGGACTCCGTCATTACATTTTGAAGAAAATGAATTATAAAATTCTTATAGGTTTTATACACAGGATATAGCTGCAGGATTTGTAAAATTTCTGATCAGAAAATGTCTCCATTTGCATTGATAAGGGATTTTTCTTTCTTAGGAGTTGCAACAGATTTTAAAATCGGTGGGTTTATAAAAACTTTTAGTAATTGAATGTCATCTAGACTTAAAATTTTAAGGAGTCTTAATGGTAACATGCATACTCTGATTTTTTATTTATTTATTTATTTTTTATTTTTACAGATGTTTCAAGTAGTGGAATTTAGGTTAGTGTTTTGCAACATTTAGGCTAAGTTCCTATTTGGACTTTGTTAAACATGTAGTTATATTCATTTATCCTATGAAACATCAACAATCTCTTCAACCAGCAAATTCGCTACTGACATGTGTCCAACACATGAACCGGATATATTCGGTTTTAAAAAAAGGACATGCTGGCAACACGTAAATCTCTCGTCTGATACAATTTTGATATTTTCTTTAAATTTTTTTGAAAAGAATAAAGCAAAACCCTATGATATGCTAGAAACTCACTTCATCTAAAACCTATAAAACAAAACACCAAAAGCACACTTCCTACATGTTGATTATTTTGGGTCAGTTACACGATACCTTTTGCAAAAAGCATTTGAGGTGCTTCACGTGTATTTTCTTTTCCACTCAACCCTTTCTAGCGCCATAAATTCTTGAGTCTTGCATTACATTTCATTCCATTTTAATTTGGGTATCCTATTGTTTTACTGTCATTAACTGAATTCTCTCATCTTTCCTTGTCTGTGCATCAACCTCCCTGTGTTGCACATGCCTAAATCATCTTTAGACAATTCTATCATCTTATCTTCAATTGGAGCAACCCGATTTTTTTTTCCCCCAATCAGTGCGTTTCGTGACTTGTCCTTGTTGTATGAAAGATCCACTCCAGGTGATCATCTTTGCTATTCTTGTCTTATGGTTTTGTAGTCTCTTTGGAGCCCAATAACAAGAGCCATCTACCATATAGTTGAACATATGGCTAATCTACAAAACTCACCCTTCAGCGTTTGAGAGATTTTTCCTTCATGCAGAACCCCAAAACACTCCTTCATTTATCCATCCTGCTCTATTTTTAATTCTGGCATTCCTCTTTTGTCTTCATTTTTTTTACATACAATTAGCACTTCTAAACTTTATCATGATTGAACCTTTACTCTTCCTATTCTTCTCAAGCATACACCCCTTCTGTTCAGTCTTTTTCGTACTTAGCCTAAATTTCTTAGATTCTAAGGTTAGTCTCAACCTATCTAAGTTGCCACTGACACCTGATTTACTCTTATCAACAAAGACGGTATCAGGCCCAAGAAGCATACGTCTATGGGGCTTGTCATAGTGGGGTCTTGTGAGTTTATCAATCACTAAAACAAAATGGGAAGAGGACAAGGTAGATCCTTGATACAGTTCTTTTGTGATAAGAAAATCTTTAGGGGATACTTCTTCTTTGTTCATATCTGTGATCATATTTGTAAACTAAAGATGGAGCTCTTTCTTTATTAGGACCCGCTATTAGACCTCTACTGAAACATGGCATACATAAATAAAGCTGTAATTCAAATTATGTTGCACATGTAGCTTTCAATTTTGAAGTTATGTCTGATGTTGTTTAAAGTTAATGTTTGTCTTTTTATTTAACTATTTGATAGTCTAAACTGTTTCAATGCTATATATTATTCGTGAATCCTTATAAGTTGAGTTTTCAGTTCTATCTTGTCAAATTGCAAATGTGGTGGATCTTAAAATCTTTATTCGCAACATTTGTTTTTTTACAAGAAGTTGTTTTTAAAGACTAGCTTAATTTTGGCCTTTCAGATATCAAGCATTGATGAAAGAAAGTTCAAGGATGGCATTATTTGATTTGAGCAAGCTAAATGCATCGTTACCAGTTCCAGTGCCAAAATCTCCCATAGAAGTTCTTGTCTTGGGTGCAAACAACGACTTCATAGTGGTAAAACATCCCTTCATTTGCTGCCAGCATAGAATTGATCGAGTTTGCCATTTTTCTTTTTCTTACTCCATTGGTTGATGCTCGATCTTTACTCTTCAAGTTTTTTTCCATGAACACGACTTTTCTTCCCATGACTCATCTAAATGGTAAATGCAGGATGCTGAAGGGCTTAATGAAACAGGCAGGTTTTACGGGGTATCGCCAGTCTGGGTTGAAGGGGTTGCCCACGACATGATGTTAGATTGTTCATGGGAAAAAGGTGCTGAAGCTATCCTATCATGGCTAACTAGTTTGAACTCATCCATAGCTTCTCTTGACATGTAGAAGAATCTTACAATTCATCCTGTAGTTTTCAAGCTCAGCAATAGCATTGCGAGGAGTGTTTTGGCCCAAGAAAAACATAATTTCTGAATTAGAGGGCAATTTTTTTCGAGATTGTGTTGCTACAATATAATTTTAGGACATGATTATTATGTAGGGTAAAAATATAATGAAATATAGTTTATTTACATTTTTTTTTATGAAATAGTTTATTTACATTTTGCAGCATATGATGAACAAAAATTAATTTTTGGAAGTTGATAAGTACAAAGAAATGAACCGAGTTAGCATGTGTTACACCAAAAAAAAAAAAAAAAAGAACCGAGCTAAAATATGGATAAAAAATAACAAATGCGGTAAGTTTTTCTCATTTTTACCGTTAAGTCATCAACAAAATAATTGTTGAATATATGTTAAATTCCACGTCATACCACTTTTTTTTTTGACCGAAATGAAAGAAAATTTCATTTAAAGGGAGACAAATCTTACAGTAGTACAAAAGAAGAAACCCGACCTAAAAAAACAAAATAAAAGTCCGACTAATAATTCAAAGACAGCAACAAAATGGAAAACGACCCTATAAGCCATACATCCCCAAATAGAGAATCCTTGTAGCCGAGTATGGGACTCGGAGTAACCCTAGCCCAAACCAGGCACCAGAGATGACCCGAACCATTGTAGAAGATGTTGACGACGTACATGATCCGGACTCCACGCCACCAACCAAACCTTGTTTTTACTCCATCGGCCCCGCCAATGGTGCCGAAGCCGGGTCTTCCTC
>JAYMTA010005887.1:0-10941 GCA_036897625.1 Pelargonium cotyledonis | reverse complement strand
GCGTCATGGACCCGCAAGCGTGTATTTGAGATTTATATATTTTTAGAGATGTTTCCCATGGGGTGGCGTTATGGACCTCATTGGGCCACGTAGGCGTTATGGCACGTGGAGACGACATCTAGGTTCATGTCCTCGGGAGGCATCATGGTTCCGTAGGAATGAATCGTGTGTTCTAGGGTCACTTAGTTGCATATTGTAAATATTCATGGTCATATATATTTTATATATGTATTTTGGTACACTTGTGTGTACTTTTTGGCTCGTGAAAGGCCTCTTGACTATTATTGTTTTAGCTCGTGAGACATTATGAATTGTACAAGGTTTAATTCATTAAAGTATCACTTATTCTAAATTGTTTGCATGCTGAGCATTTTGGTTTACCTGAGGCATTATATATTGATACATTTTTTTTTCATATTGTTAGGGTGAGATTGCCCTTTTATTTGATTTTGTAAAGTGTGTGCATGTTTCATATAGCAAGGTCATGTCCGATTTTAGGCTTAATATTCTTCATGGTACGAAGTGATCATGAGGAACAATGCCAGTGATGACCTCTCGAAGTTGAGGTTCGTCGCAATAGTAAGACATAGAAGGAGCATATACAACATTTGCATCAAGTACTGGATATTCTCTCTCAGAACAAGCTATTTGTTAAGTTGTCAAAGTGCCATTTTGGGCAAAAACCTATTGAATATCTGGGACACATTGTGAGCAAAGGGAGAGTGGCTATGGACCTAGTTAAAGTGCATGTTGTTTAGACTAGGATGTACCAAAGAACTTGATTTTAAGAGAATTTTTGGGCTTGGCTGGCTATTACAGGAGGTTTATACATGGATTTTCAAAGGTGGTTGCTCCTCTTACTGATCTCTTAAAGAAAGATGCTTTTGTATGGTGTGCAGGGGCAGCTCAAGCTTTTCAAAATTTGAAACAAGCATTAGTATGTGCTCCTCTATTGGCTCCTCCAAACTTCAATTTAGATTTTATTATCGAAACAGATGCTTTAGGTGTAGGGGTGAGAGCATTTTTGAGTCAAAATGGGTATCCAATAACTTTTTACTCTCAGAAGCTATCTCATCTAATACGGAGACAATCAGCTTATTTAGAGAGTTATATGCAATCAAACAGGTTGTTAAAAAATGGAGGTCGTACTTATTAGGCCATAAGTTTACTATTCAAACTGATCATCAAAGCATAAAAGCAATGTGGTCAAGTGTTTCACTTCTCTGAGCAATAGGATTGTCTATGACAGCTTCTGGGCCACACTTACACCATTGAATACAAACATGGAAAACAAGATTGTCTATGACATTTGATGCTCTCTCTAGATCTTTTATGCACATGAGTAACACTTCTTCTCCCCAATTTGATTTTCTCAAGCAGCTCATAGGTCATTTACTCCAAGATAAGATAACTCGTGAATGGATCACAAATCATCAACAAGGCCTGCAACTTTCAACAATGGTGACTATAAGAGATGGGTTAGTTTTCTAGGGAGTGGGGGGTAAGCTATACATTCCTGACAATATGTCTGTGAAGCAACTACTTTTATGGGAGTTTTATGATTCAAAGATTGGGAGTCATACTGGTATAAAGAGAACTTCTAAGAGAATAGGAATCAATTTCTATTGGCCAAGTCTATTGTCAAATGTACAAGATTGTGTCTCTAAATGTCAAATATGCCAACAAGCTAAGTGTGACCATGAAACACATGCAGGTTTGCTCCAGCCTTTGCCAATTCATTTTGTGGTATGGTCTGAAGTGTCAATGAATTTCATTGTGGGTTTTCCAAACTATAAAGGTTACATTGTGATCATGGTGGTTGTGGATAGATTGTCTAAATATGCATATTTTCATCTCCTAAAGGCCAACTATACCAGTCAATCAGTGGCAAGGTAGTCTGTTTAGGACATCATCAAGCTTCATGGGATCCGAACAATTATAGTATCTGACAAAGACAGAGCCTTCACTAATGGCTTTTGGAAAGAATTATTCAAGTTACAGGGTACTTCTCTAGCTATGAGCAATGCTTACCATTCCCAAACTGATGGCCAAACAGAATCTGTGAAGAAGACCTTGGAACTCTATCTTAGATGTTATACCTCAAATAACCCAAATAAGTGGGGTGATTTTTTTCCATGGGATGAGTTTTGGTACAACACCTCTTATCACACCTATACTAGTTTTACACCTTTCCAAATTTTATATGGCAGACTTGCACCAACTATTGTCAACTACATTTCTAGGCTAGTAGTAAACGAAGAGATAGATTCAATTTGGTAACCAGAGATACTATTTTGGTAAAATTAAAAGAGAATTTGCCGAGGGCTCAAAGGAAAATGGAAGCTTAGAAGAAAAAAATAGAAGAGATGTAAAATTTGAGATTGGTGATCAGGTTCTGGTCAAACTTCAACCATACAAGAAGAATTTAATGGTCTCAAGAAAGAATCAGAAGCTAGGCATGAAATACTTTGGACCATTCAGAGTTATTGATAGAATTGGGGTAGTTGCATACAAATTATTACTCCCAGAAGAAGCTAAAATACATCAGTCTTTTATGTGTTAATTCTGAAGAAGTTTATAGGCGACCCTTTCAAGACAATGAGCTGAAGGTTTTGGCATAGAGAAAATTTTCAGGAATCAAAACTGGGTACCTCAAATTCTGGTGCGTTAGTCGATAGCTTCGGAGAAGAAAGATTCTTGGGAGAACCTCTCTAATTTTCTGAACAAACATACTTATGTTCACCTTGAGGACAAGGTAATTGTAAATGAGGAGGGTATTGGTTTGCTTCAAGTTGAGGATATAGCCGTTAGAGTTCAAATGGCTAAGGAGAGAGAAATGAGAAATCAAGATGTCATCGTTTCAACAAAGATGGAAAAGGAAGAGACACAAAACGCCGTCTTCTAGATTAATGAAAGCACAACCTCAAACAACATTGTTCAACCAAGTGAACCTTCTTCTTCATTGGGCTGCGAAGAAAGATGCTCTAGCTTGGACAACTCTAGGTCAGACAACGACTCTAGCGATATGAAGAAGAGGCGTGAGGAGCACAAACCATGGAGGATAGGCAAAATAGAGAAGAAGCTTCCTGCCGTTTTCGAGATTAGATAAATAGCTTAATTCATGTAATTTGATTTTTGTCGAAGATTTGGACTATTCTGCTTTCTTTCCCTCTCTATGTTTGATTTCTTCAACCTCCATTGTAGTCTTTTCGAAACTAAGATTATTGGTTGATTGAATGGCAATGAAAACTAATTTTAGCTGAGGCAAATTATCGTGTGTTGTGTGTTTGATTTACATCTATGAGTGATTAACCATTCCAATGTATAGTTGTGAAGCACGGGTACTCCTAAGAGGACCTACCGGTATCGAGTAGAGATGACAAAATTTTGGGTCGAATAACCTAATCCTATAGGGTTGTAGGTTTAGATTAGGTATAAAATATATTTATTTGCGAACACACTCGACCTGACCATAAACTAACCCGAAAATGTTATAACTTACCTAACCCGACCTGAATTTTTTGGGTCGATAAATTCATACCCGAAACCGCCAAAACACGGATTGGGTTTCGCGTACCCAGTAGGTTGGGTCCATTTTGTCAACTCTAGTATTGGGCAGTTGTACTTCGTGGGTATTTCTGGGTACGTAATGGGTACTTACTCAAACGACGTGAACATTAAAAAAGAATTGAGTACAACTCGAGTATTGTTAACATTGTTGATTATGAACAACTTTGGTATGAGTGCTTTTGGGCACTTTAAAATTTATTTTGAATATAAATATACATAATTTAAAGACAAAAAATATTTCTCAGCCAAAGAATATCTCTCCACGGCATAATTCAGTTAATGACATGACTCTATGGTATCGTTTGGCAACGGAAAAGTATTTTTCTGGGAATATTTATTTTCCTAGGAAAGTTGATAAGGGTATTTGACACATGGAAAAATGAAGGGAAAATTCAAAATCTTGTATTGTTGAAAGTGAATACTATGTTTGGTTCAAAATTGTAAAAAAATTAGTAAATGGTTGAAAAATATTGTACAAAAAATATTGTACAATTACTTAATTGTACCTTTAATTTAAATACTGAAAGATGCATGAATATAAGAAAATTTTCTTGAAACAAAATTGTTTATACTCAAGAAGTTACCCATCAAGTCTATCTAAGATAAAAATTGACATGTCAATGCAAATACAAAAATTAACAATTCTAAAAAAATTTATTATGTATTTAAAACAAAAACTTATATATATGAACCAAACAAAAAATTATATTTGTACTTGAACTGATTTATTGGTAATTTAGTAAACAAAAAAACAAAGAGGGACAAAATTGAATATTTATCTTAAATGACGTGAGAGAAATTTGTAAAAATACGAGGGTATTAAGGACCTTTAAGATGACAAATGAAGGGTAAAAAGATCATGTGACTTTCCCACCAATTGGGAAAGTTCATGGGAATCTAAAATCTCAACCCTCAATGAGATTTTAAAATCCCATGAACTTGGGAAAGTTAGCACCCATAGGAATCCTACTTTCTCACTCTCTTTTCCTTGATTTTTTTCCAAACATAGTATTCTACTTTGACCAACAACTTGCCCTTATCACCTTCACTTTCCCTTATCAAAATAATGGTTCCCAAACGATACCTATGTTATTTAAAATTAATTCAAAAAAGAATAATATGAAAAACAAAATTAATAAGGTAAAATATGTAAATCAAATTTATTCTTATAAATGAAGTTTCTAAATATATGAAATTCATACCTAACCAATTTTTATCTTCTATTATGTGTATATAAACATTATTTACGTAAAATAACAATACAAAAACTCTCTCTAGAAGTCTCCAGTGCCTTCTTGCTTCATTTTCACGCAGATCTCAAGGGCCATCGGTGCTCCATTTCCGGCTGTTGTCGGCAATCATCTTGAGGACTCCGGTGGCCCAAAGTCATATTTGTAGTTGTCATTAAACCCTTAACTTAGAGTAATCGTTGGGGGTTTTAGTAGATTTATTTAGGATTTTATTTGGGTTGTTCTTGTTTGTTGGGGGTTCTTTATATGTTCTCTCTGCAGATTGGCCTCCTCGATTGAAAGTGGTGCTTCGTGAGTTGCTGCTCAACTTTGTTTGCAATCTAGATTTTCAAGCTCAAAGTCTCTTGCTTGAGTTCTGTCCAATCTTAAGAAAATCTTATTCGTGGGTATTCAGACTGGCCTCCTCAATTAAAGTGGTACTTCGTGAGCTTGTTGTTCAGCCTTGTTTTGAACCCAGATTTTCAACCTCAAACCTCTTGCTTGAGATTTCTCCAGATTTAAGAAAGTTATATTCGTGGGTATACAGGTATTTCATCAAAGCCTCTATTTCTAGCTCATCCAAGGTTCTTCTTTGGTTCAGTTCTTGGTTGTAGATCCAGATCTAGTAGATTAGAGTTAATTTAAATGGAGCTTCTCAAGTCATTGCTCAAAGACTTGACTTCCTCTTTGGAAAATGGTGATGTTCAATCTGAGGAGGATCGTCAAGGTATTTTTATGTAAATTTGTATGTTTGAAGGAGTAATTGAAGAATTTAAATCGCTTGAAGATGAAAAGAAGGCTATAAAATCTCATAATATAAAATTAAGAAATCATCTTTGGTTGGTCAAGAACTTCAGAAAAATTCTAAGAAGTTGGAAGAAGCCATCAGTCAATTAAGGGTGCTACAATCAGAGTGTGAAGTCCTAAAAATTCAGAATGTCAAGCTTTATCCCAAATTCAGGCATCCAACAAGGCCAAAGAAGAGATTGAATCGCAACTAATGCAAGCAGAAGGTAACTTGTCTGTTCTTCGCAACAAAATGTCAGAGCTTCAGGAGGAAAATATAGTTCTCGGTAAAAAACCAATTGTCGATGCTATGATGTCCTTGAGTAATAAAAAAATTTGATCTGCAAAGCACTTGGGTATCCTCCTTCAAATGAATAAAGAAAAATCCTTATGGCTTTAGTTCAGGAAAGAAAAGCAATGGAATCAGTATCCATTTTGTGGGAATCGAAATCATTATCAATCTCAATGTCCTCAAATCAGATTGGAAAAATCAAAGAGTGTCGTCCTTACTCCACAATTGTTTTTTTGCAAAAAGGCTTAGGAAAAGTGGTCGCTCATATGATCAGTAAGGAAATGCGCACTAAAGATGGGAATTCAACGAAATTTGATCACTTTACAACAATAAGTGAAGTAGGAAGTTCTACATATAATCAAGGTCATCATATAAGTAAAGGATCTTCTAAAGGGAAGTATGGTTCTGAGTGTTCACACCCGTTGGGATATTATGTGTAAATAAGTAAATGACTTTATGTAAATTAGTCATAATTTTTCTAAAACAAAGTTATATAATATATTATATAAATTAGGGTTAAATGGTTCCAGACCCCTTGGACTCGTTCCCATTTTGGAGTTGGCCCCTACAACTGTTTATTAGTTGTCACAGTCCCTGGACCTTAAATTTTTTATCATTTACTTCTGATGACCTGCTACAGCAGGTTACACCCTGCCACGTCACCCGTCTTGCCATATAAGTCTTCCACGTCACCTGTCTTGCCACATAAGTCTTCCAAGTCACCTATTGTCTTCTAACATATTTGAAACGATAACGTAAGTGGCTATTTTTTCTCCAAACACGACAGCCGGGAAAAAGAACGGCGATGTGCCATGGTTGTTGAATTCAGGGTAGGGTCCACGTTTGCGTCGTCTCCAGATTCTAAGAACCCAAAATTGGTGGGAATTGTGAACACCGACCAAAACGTCGATATGTCGGGAGAAAACGAGAAGCTAAGGAAGGATAACGAGTCGCTAAGCTCAGAGCTGGCAAGGGCGAAGAGACAGCCGCGATAGAGATGGAAACGGTGGTTGTGGGAGCAGAGAGAGTGTGAAATTGTTCAGAGTGTGGGTGAAAGAGAAAGAGAGGAAATGGCAGGCCATGTTTGCCACTCTCGAGCCATATTCCTCGAGCCGCTCATCGGAATCACCTGGGATGACGCCGAAAAGGTACGCAATTGAGAACAAAACTAACATTAACAAGCACAAATTAGTGCAAAATTGAGCAATTACATAACTATAACAGTTAGAACATGAGAGATATTTTGATGAAGCAAACAA
The DNA here is from genome assembly GCA_036897625.1 of Pelargonium cotyledonis. Taxonomy (NCBI): domain Eukaryota; kingdom Viridiplantae; phylum Streptophyta; class Magnoliopsida; order Geraniales; family Geraniaceae; genus Pelargonium; species Pelargonium cotyledonis. The sequence goes on along the minus strand of JAYMTA010005887.1, from coordinate 3,805 downwards.
ATAAACAATTTTGATTCATAATTAAGAAAAAAAATTAACAATATCAAGCAAAAAATAAGGGCAATATTGACCAATTCCATAACTAAAAAAGATGAAATCTTTAGTTGAAAAAAAAAATCTCTTCTTTGTCGTTCCTTTTCGCAAAAATCTCTGAGCAATTTTCGAACTAGGAGAAACAAGATCTCTTTGGCGTTTCTTTATGCATCCTTTGCCAAAGTGTCACCAGTTCTTGCATCTTGGCCCAATGGTTCCCCGGTTCCAAATCTCCCTGCCCCGCCGATGATCAGCTTTGGATTCGCCGGAGAGAATTGGAGGGTACAAGACTGTCACTGGTGCTCAATTTCCCTTCTCTTTCTCCAAACCCATACGACACCATTGCATTGATAGGAGACAATGAAAGGCTTATGTGGATGTCCGACGTGGAAGGCTTATGTGGCAAGACGGGTGACGTGGTAGGGTGTAACCTGCTGTAGCAGGTCTCCAAAAGTTAGTGATAAAAAATTTAAGGTACAGGGAGCGTGACAACTAAAAAATAGTTGTAGGGGCCAACTTCAAAATGGGAATGAGTCCAAGAGATCTGGAACCATTTAACCCTATAAATTAATTATAAGTACCTGATAACTCACATTTTGTGCTAGTTATCCGACCCTAAATCATACTAAATCTACCATGTTTCATGTATTTTGAACTCTTGTTTGGGCCTAATTGTGGTTAATTAAATTAAATATTTGTTTTGTGGCTCATTCAAGTGCGTTAGTGTACTTTTTGTGTTTTTAGCTTATTTTTGTTAGTTTTTAGTGTATTTTATGTATATTTTTGCCTCTTTTACGTGCGCTGGGTTTTTATTGTGATTTTTACCTTATTAGGAGGCGCACGTGATGGCTGAAATTAATGAATCATGAAGGGTCAAGGCATGTCAGTGGAGGTCAAATAGAAGAAAATGGCAAAAGGAGAGAGTTTTGGTGAAATTCACAAATATGCCAAAATGACCTTTGAGGGGTAAATCGGGAATTTCACCATCTAAACAAAATCTAATGGACTCGAGGCCTTTAGATTGGTTGTAGAGAACATCTTGGTCTTTCCACCAAGTGGTAGCCCATAATTTTCTGAAGTCAGTTGGCGCCGCATCTGCGCAGACTCGCGAAAACCCTAATTTCGATGCGCAACCTTTACGCCTGATCATGCGTGGCGCCGCAACGCCAAATCTGAGCGCTGCAGTGCCCATGTTACTGCGAAAATCTATAAATTGACGTGTTTGGCTTCATTTTTATCATCCAGAGTGAGGAGGAGGTTGTGCGATTTGGGAGCTGATGCTGGGTATTGGGGGGCTCATTGGAGCCTTTCTTCTGCCCATGTTAAGCATCGTACGAGCCGATGATGAGTAGTGACAGCACTTGATTTCATTTACTTGTATGTTTTTTGGTTTTTGACGAGTGGTGACAGCACTCGGTTTTCATTTATGATTTATGTTTTTCCTTATTAGCATTAGGTTTCCTTCATGTAATCAAATTTATTCTTCATCTATAAGAACTTCTTTTGATTATATATTGGTTTTGGGCTTTATTTTAATTGCAATCAACTTTGATATTCGTTTATGAGAATCTCAAGTTGTGCTCAATTTATTTAGTTAACTTTGCTTAATTGTCTATGATTAAGCATGTTATCCCAATAATTGATAATCGTGCATTTGATCGCAGTTGTTAGATTATTTTGATTGTTGCTTCATCTCAACCTTCACGGTATTAAAATGATCTGCCGAGGTAGTAGCCGTTTAGCTATGGTGTATGTGGGACTTTATGGCGGGTCGGTGTTACTATGATCCGCCGACGTAGTAACCATCGATCTGTGCATGTAAGTCATCTTAAGGGAGCTTCGTCTACCCGAGAGAAATTACATGTGTAACACATTGACCTTAAAGATTCAGTGTTCAATTAATTTATCAATTGCTTGCATTTGTTTGTGGAGGATATTGTTGTCCTTTACTTAATGTTGGTTCCATTAATTACAATAGCTAGTTCCAATGGTTTGCGGGTGTAATGCCTCAATGTGGCGTGTACAACCTCATTTCAGATTCTAGTCTGAGCTCTTCCAATTCATGGATTAGTTTAGGTGGATTGAACCATTGGGTAAGAGCAATCATACACCATTATAAAGCAGAACTGGGTTCGTTTTATGTGATCAGTCCCAAGGGAGCTTCGTCTACCCCAGGGCATTTCACGCATGTAGCGGACCATTGTTCACTCGAGTAATTAGACTATTGAACCTCCACTGAGCAAGGCGACTCAAATGTTCATTTTACACTCTCAGTTGCTAAACCAAACACGATTTCTATTGACCAAGATTGCATTTTCTTAACTCTTTCTCATCTCTTGGATCATGTGTACATAATTTATTGCTATTATCATTTTTTTATGAAATATTGTTATTATAATTTTAATTAAACTATCTCTTCAAAGAAAATGGTTTAATTTTTCCTAAAATAAATCTACATTTAGATTCAAAACAACTATCCGTAGTTGCCTTAGTCTTTAGGGATCGATACTCGAGTTCTTCGCGAGTTCATTATTACTTTGACATAATCGGTACGCTTACCGAAAGGCATGTCAAGTTTTTGGCGCCGTTTCTAAGGTTCTTCAATGAACCGGAAACGCATGTCAGAAATTAGTCACCTGCCGAACATGTCAATACCCGTCGTACTCGTACATGGGCTTTTAGGAAAATAGATGAACCATTGTACGGGGTACTACCATATCTTACACCTATTCATGCTTCAATGATGTATAGCTCACATATATTAAAAATATTGTGGTAATATGTCAGTGTGGCAATAAACAAGAAAGTCTAGCAATTCATGGGTAATATGTCATTGAAACAAAGCTTTTTTTTTTCTTTTTTTGAAAGTATGCTATCAATATATATGAAACAAAGCAATTATTAGGGGAAATTGCAGATGACACCCCTAAACTAAACACCTTTTGTTGGTAGCACCCATGAAGTATTTTTTGTAATTTTGAGCTATTGTAAACTATGTAGCCTAGTGTCCGTCAGTTAACTTGAATGGTTATTGACCATCTCTCATCATGTACAGTGCATATGACTTCAAAAAAATTCAAAATGACAATTTTGTCTTTCTTCTTCATTGTTCAAAAATATAAGTATGAAGGTTAGTTGGGAAATTCAAAGATTTGCTGAAAATAACAAAGCTTTGCCGGAAAAAATAAAACGTTGTCGAAAAATTCAAATCATACAAGTCATTTGATAAAATTGAACAAATCCACAAACATAATACCAAACAAACAAAACTAAACAAAAACCAGATCTGGTTCAAATCCAACAATACACGCCATTGACAGTGACGGAGAAGACATCAGCTTTTTTCCACAGCGTAACTGTTTGTTGTTCACACCACCAACCTCCGTGCCACATCTCCAAAGACGAAGACGACCTCCGTGCCACATCGCCGGAGATGAAGACGACGACGACAAAATCTGGTTCCAGATTTGCAAGTGACGGAGGTGCTGGGCGGTGGTGTTGGGCTTCTCCAGCGTCGACGGCATTGGCCTCAATCAAATCAAGCTCCGGCGTCCTCCTCCGATCACGAAGAGCACATGGATTCTTCTACTGATTCTTTCATAGCAATGGCGGCGACGACTTTAGCACGGAGGTCGACGAAGCTCAAAGTAGACAAAGCACAGAGGTCGACGAAGCACGAAGATCGACCAAAGCATGAGAGAGACAACCGGAGCAAGAGCTCGACGGTTGCAGCTGTGAGAGAGCCGGATGCTCGACGGTCTTCTTTTTCTTT
>JAYMTA010005886.1:0-10942 GCA_036897625.1 Pelargonium cotyledonis | reverse complement strand
CCAAGAGGGTCCCATTTTTTATTAGCAAAAATAAAATGGGGGCTAATTCTCTAAATTATCAAAGATTGTGGCTAAATCTCCAATTTATTGTTTCCATTGGGCTAAAAGCCCAAAAAAACCCAAACAACACTGCAATAAATACGAACTATAAAAACAACAAAACTACTTAAGTACAATATAAAATGTCTTCATTTAGTTAGTGTTAATGTGTTATAGTTGAAGTAAAAAATTCTGATTATAATCATTTTCAAGCACCATTAAGTTTAAATTCAGAAACAAGAAGTTATATACTAAAATCTATTAATCTATTGATAAACTCCCACAAAAATATATATCCAAATAACCTGACTAAATTCATAGGAATTAGTTGGCTTGCTTTGCCCATCATTTAGCACTTAACGACTCACATTGATGATAGCAGATAAAAAAACAAACAACAAAAAAAAAAAAAACAGGTTCAACTACAAAAAAAAATTGATGAATTCAACGTATATAAAATAGAGTACCATGAAATCGTGATTCATGTAAGAATTAAACAAATGCGGTCATTATTGAACAGCTTAACAATAAAATACAAATTCTTAGATATTAAAACAAAAACAATGACAAAGCCAAAGACGTACCTGGATTTCCTTATACATGGTTCTCTCAGAATGCTGTGGTGTGGCCTGCTAAGCTAAGTGTAAAATTCTCTTTCTTCTTGGTGTTACTGCTTACCCTTTTTCATTTTTAAGTTTTGCAGATTTCTCAGCTACTTAAAACACTATTAGACCACGCCTCTTCTCGTCTTTACTTCCCCATTTAGTTCAACAAGCTTGCTTGCTTTTCCATGGGGTTTCCTTGTGTTTCTCTTGAGATACCAAAATGTTTGAGCATTACCTTACTGGTGGTCAATCTTGTGGATTGCTTCAAATTCGTGGTCTTGCCGATTCTGATGCAACTGGGTCTGGTCAAGCCGCTGGAACAACCTGAGATTCCTCCTGTGGACAACAATTTTCTTGTCATGGATGGGTACTCCCTCATTTCCGTCCCAGTCCATACCCTGACTTTGTTGATCAAGAACAAGCCTCCGCTTGTTCGATATGGGGACTTGCTCAGGAGATCTGCTGCTGGGGATCGCTGTGGAGAGGACGCGGCGTGCTCTGTATGCTTGGACTGCCTGGACGTAAGCCATGTCATCAGGGAGCTGCCCAATTGTTGTCATGTTTTCCATCAACATTGTTTGGATAGATGGGTAGATGAGGGTCAGGTGGCCTGTCCTCTCTGCCGATCTATGCTGTTCCCTGCAAAAAGTTTTAGCCGATCCCAACCATCACCTGCACAGTGACTATTCACAAAATCAGCATCATCTCAAACAGAAAAGTTTAGTCAGCAGTATGAATCTCTGATATCTAACCATTTGGTAAGGTGAGGAACAATTTACCTGAATATCCTACATAAATCAATCTTCCGGTTACAAGGAAGATTTAGATTCAACTGAGGCATGGAGAGGATTGCTTAAGCTGGATTTGTGTAGATCATCTATTCTACTAATCTTTTACCCTTTTCTTTGACAATGTCGAACTGTAATTGTAGCTATTTGTATGTTTACCTGAGAAACAAAGGCTTGCATGGGCTTATTTTCAGTCTCATCTATAGCGGAAACAGAAAAGAACATTATAATCTATGTATTTCCTATGTAGCAGGCACAATTTAGATCATAACTCTTGAGCCATATAACAATGCTATAACTTTCCAGGAAAAGAAACCATAAGTTTAACCCAAACCGTATAAATGATTCAAATTAGTATTACACACTCTAGCAACCACACATTATGCACACTAAAGAGGTATCGCTCAACCTCTATTCAACCATATAAAAATAAACATATCGACACAGAGGTTAGAGAATGAAAATTTGTAATTTCTCACACTACAAATAAGTTTTACAGAAAACAATACTGGATGGCATGAAGTGAACAATAGCATTCATTAGAGACAGAACATCTATAAAAAAAAAAAAAACGAGGATCCAGCACTCATCTATCCAACAAGCTTATGTGGAACCTATTTCAAAACTTTCCTCAACAATCCAAAGCATCACTTATCCATGTAACCAATGTCAGCAACAAAAGTTGTACACAAAACCCAGAGCAGCGTACAACAGCAGCAAGGATCCAAATTATGGCACGAGTTTGAAAATGTTGGAGTGTTCTAGCTCTGTAATTTTACCAAATACATTTCAAATTTTCAAATCTTACACATTAGCATAGCATTTTACAAGGGAGAATGTGTAAAATCATCTGCTCCAATATCTCCAAAACCCCACATCAATAACACAATAAAGTTGCTAGCAAGCACAATTTAGATTTGTAGCTTGTTTATTACTCATTGTTGCACTAACAAAACTAGAACTACAAGGTTTCTAAACCAAACAGGCTCACACCATTTACCCAACAAACAAACAGATTTTAGAGTCTGTATTGAAAGAAACATAAATATTAAGAATCAGCAGATGATTTCAACAATAAAGCTTGTAGATTTCATTTCTGGGAATAATTGTTTCATTACAGATTTAACTATATTCCCTTAGCCCCTACACACCTATAGCTGACCTTCCCTTTGATAATCAGAATGTAACACATTAAGGTCTTATCAACAACTAAAAAGGGCTAAAAGCACAAACATTGAACCAAATCAGCCACCAAATCCGTACAGGGTACGGCCCTGCCTCTTGAGAGCATACACCACGTCCATGGCGGTCACCGTCTTCCTCCGAGCGTGCTCGGTGTAGGTCACTGCATCGCGAATAACATTTTCCAAGAAGATCTTGAGAACACCTCGGGTCTCCTCATAGATGAGGCCACTGATACGCTTCACGCCTCCTCTGCGAGCGAGCCTGCGAATGGCCGGCTTGGTGATGCCTTGAATGTTGTCTCTCAGCACCTTCCTGTGCCTCTTCGCTCCTCCCTTTCCCAATCCTTTCCCTCCCTTTCCTCTTCCTGACATTTTCTCGATAAAAAATTTCTGGGTAGCCAAACAAGCTTTGACCTTTTTAATTTGAGATATGCGAATTAGGGTCGATGAAAATGTGGGGATTTGGGCGAGTTATATAGTGTTTGTGGGTTAGCTTCGAAATTTTGACATTCGCGGTCAAATTTGCAGACGAAGTCGCGCCCAGCCAAATTTTAAAATTTTGACCGTTCGATGGATCTCTTATCGACGGTGCATAAGATCGATCCTTGTGAACAAAATCTGCTACATTTGTGACGCTGATATGTTAATTCCGTATCATCCAACGGTTAATTTTCACTGCACTGAAGCGTACTCGGATTGTCAGTTTGCTTTGTTTTGTTTATTTGTCAAAAGAATATTTTGTAGCTGAAACTGAAAGTTTTGTTTCTCAAATTCAAAATCTTCCTAACAATTTATTTTGAACACACTAATTAGAGCTCATTCTTTTTATTACAATTTGACAAATGTTTTGATACATCTTAAATTACGAATCTTGCGAATTATGTTGTTCAATCATATCTTTTGATGTTCTTTACAATGATCAGATTCATTGCATCCCTTGGTGCACCTTGTTTGCACATCTTTATGTCACAACACCAGCTTTCAGATTCCCATCCCAACTTATTATGCTTTTGCTTCTGGCTTGCCTGTTTGCTATGAATGGAGTGTTACATATGAACTTTGTAATGCTTTAAAAAGTTATAAACTTATAATTGTAGTTGTGAATGGGAATTGACAGTGACATTGATGAATCTGTATTGTTTTGTGGGTAGTGGTGGGGACCTTGATTTGAAGGTCAATCATGTGAGTAAAGTGAAGTGCTAACAATTATGGCGGCATCTAGGTTAACCCTTATTTTCTTTTCAATTATGCATTATCACTCTGTACTCATTTGCTACAAGCTTACTTGAGAAGGAACAGTGCACTGACAATTCTGTCAAAAACATTCCAATTATTTCATCTGATGATTCCATAATTTATCTATGGTGATTATCATTTTCAGCTGTCATCAACATGGTTTTGTGTGATCTAATGGCAGATACTGTATTTGCCATCATACTATCATAGTATTGATCCCACAATTGCTCACACCAGAAGTTTCTCAAGAAAATTCAGGTTTTGCATTTCCTCCCATTTTTTTGTTTATGGTTCATGAACTTGTAGAATGTGTCGTGAAGGAAGCAAAAATGAGATGCAAGTTTAGTTTTTGACAGTGATTTAGCTGCTAGAAATGTGATTATAAAGTTTTTTTTTTTTTTTTTTTTAAGATCAACAGCTTTCTTTCTAGTGCATATGATAGATAAATTGCCTTGGATGACTTAGATACTGTTTTAGACATCACAAACTGAGACACCATTTTATCCATTTTCTGCTGGTTTTGAAGATAAAGAGGCTGCAAGAAAAATTATGACAGATTCATGAACAGCTTTGTTTGCATCTGATAGTGTTGAATCCAGCAACAACGTCACATTGTAAGTGACCAATTTTCCACAATAAACACAGAATTTTTATTTTGCTGCAACATATGGTTTATCATCTATTGTTATTTTTAAGTAAGAGAATTTCTTTAAAAGGTGATCAATATCAAGGCATGAAGAACAATTTTCATCAGAATAAAGTGTTGTTCAATGATATACACATAAAAAGAAAGAGCCTAGAAACTAATCCTTGTGCTTTTACCAGCAGAAACCTTCTTGTCAAAGCTTGAGAAACTATTGCTGGTAGATGAAGGATCAGGAACACTGCCCGAGTATTCAATCAATCCGGCCACCGGGACTTCGAGGTGAACATTGGTGCGTAAGGGAGGGAGATTGGCATCTCTCAGCAGAAATTGCACAACCCTTCTCATGTTAGGCCTGTAATCAGGATGTGGATGAGAGCATAGCAGGCCAAGACCAAGCACAAGCTTCACATCATGCTCATTATACATCTCTAATGCTGGATCCACAGCTTCTAATATCTCTCCTCTGGCATGTAGCTCTCTAACCCAATCCACCAAGACCAGCTCCTCAGCATTCTTTTGGGGCTCAATTGGTCTCCTTCCACAAGCTATCTCTAGCATCAGCACTCCATAACCATACACATCTGTGCTGCTTGTGGCCTTTCCAGTTCTGGTGAGCTCAGGAGCCATATACCCCAGTGTCCCAACAATGTGGGTTGTTTGTGCATTGATTCCATGCTCAGAGGTTTTGGCCAGGCCAAAATCACCAAGCTTGGCATTGAGGTCATCATCTATCAAAACATTGCTTGGCTTCACATCTCTGTGAACCACCCTCTGCTCACATTCCTCGTGAAGATACAACAAAGCTCTTGCAACACCAATTATGATCTTGTACCTTTGTTCCCAAGTAAGTAGCTTCTTCTTGTGCTGATCATTGTCAAACAAAAGCTTGTCTAGACTTCCATTTGTTATATAGTCATAGACAAGGAGAAGCTGGTCTCTCCTTCTACACCAACCATGTAACTGCACAAGATTCCGGTGCCTGAGCCTCCCCATGCTTGTTATCTCTGCAACAAACTCCTTCATTCCCTGATTCGAGCCAGGAGAGACTCGCTTAATCGCAACCTCTAGCCCTGTGCTTGGGATGATCCCTCTGTAGACTTTTCCAAATCCTCCACTTCCTATGAGGTTTTTCTCTCTGAACCCTCCCGTGGCAGAGAAGAGATCAGAGTATTTGAACCTCCTGGTTCCATATTCAAGCTCCCATTCTTCTAATGTTTCATCACAGTTTCTGTTTCTGCGCAGGACCTGAATGACACCATAGATCACCATCAAGAAAAGTATCACACAAGCCAAAGTGACACCCACTGCAAATCCCTTTTTGTGCACTACCTCCCTTGATCTTCTTGCAAACATAGGGAGCTCCAATGGATCCAAATCTTGAGCCTTGCCTCCCGCTCTGAAGCTCCAGCCATGCACATTGTGTGCAGATGCAAGCAAACCAGTGGAAGCAGAGAATCCCACAAACATATAATCGTCCACAACCTGCGACAGATCAACAGGGAATGATATAAGAGGCCTTACCGGCCTTGGCACGCCAAGAGAAGCAATTGTGACATTCATCAACATCTCTTTGCTGGTGTAGTCAATCCATGCTTGAACTGGGTCTCCATTCTTGAAAACAATGGAGTTGCTGTTGCTGTTGCTGGTGTTGAAGTAGTAAGCTGCTGGCTCTGATATGTTTGAGACCAAGCTTGATATGTCTATGCCAACATGGTTATCATTGATGTCCTGCAGCTCAAGATTCTGGGCAGTGTCGAATTCGACAGCTAGTATCTTTGTGGAGAATCTTTCATTGCTGGTATCATTTGGGAGGCCCAAGTACTGATTTGGAAGACAACCCTTTGGTTCCTTGGTGGACATGAGAACAAAGGCAAGACCATGGCCTCCAAGATCAGGGTACCTAGGAGTAATGGAAAACACAAAGTTAGTGCTGAAGGTCACATCAGCAGATTTGCTTCTGCTGTTGAGTCCTTGCATTTCCTTGAACCGAATAGGGGACGAATAGAGCGCGTGCCCTATGAGCTTCGATGAATCGTTTGTAATTGCTAAAATGCCATCAGATCTTACGTACGCGGCGCCACTCAAGCTCAAGTTTGTATTGGGAGCAAACCCTTTGTAGACAAAGTTGGTATCAGCATGTACCAACCCAATCAGGAGGAGGAGATGGAAAAGGAAACCAAATGCTTCCATGGAAAAACAAGCAAAAGCCCCTGAAGAAGTGAAGAGCCTTGTGGGGAGAGCAATGTGCAATGCTCTGAATATCAGAATGAATATAAATATAAAGTTCAGTTCCGTTCATGAAAGCTTGGAACTTGGATCCAACACTTGCTGTAAAAGGAAACTATGTAAGCATTTGGTCTTAACCTATGGGTTCTTAGTATTGAAACAACAATGAAATGTGCATGTTGAAGTTGAAGCAAATAAAAGAACATGGTCTCTCCCATTTTCCAATGCCTAGTGAGCATGAATTTTCTAAAAACAAGCCAATTACAGATGGGTTTAGAAGCAACTTGTGCCAAAAAGTAAGGTCTGTCTCTGGAATGGTATTAGCTCAGGTGATCAATTGCAGATAAAACGGTCACTAAACAACAAACATCCCTAAAAAGTGTGCCAAGTTGACATTAAAGATTTAAAGTATAGGTTATGAGGAAGATTTGTGCAAAACAAGGTGTTAAACTATATATTTTTATTTTTGGAAATGAGAAAGCAACTTGTTGAGCTACTGATTGAATAAAAACTTGTTAGCTTCAAGTTATAGCTAATGTGTAGAGTGGACAGTGGAGCTTTCATCCACATTAGTTCTTGTTCCAACCGATATTTAAAAAACTAGCTGGCCAAATAAAATGGTAAGCTGACGATCCAAAACACTAAAACGTTCAATTTTTTTAATAATCAAATCCAAGTTTCGCTTCCCTAAACCCGTGACTTCAAAATAAAAATATTATCACTAAACACATTTACGGAGAGGAGTCAACATGCATGACAAAGAAAATAAGAAATTAACTTCAAAACTCATCCTATAGTTGGTACATGAAGATTCGTAACGCTCAACCTGACAACAACTTGGTATCGACTTGACATTCAGTGACCCATTTTGAACGGCCAACACTTGGTTCTTCGTGATCCATTAAATAGCTTCTTTCAAGGTGTAATTTTTAACATATTGTTTGATGAGGCATAAAACTTATAAGAAAAATTAAAATATTGTACCTCATAACCACGCCACCAATTATGCAAAAACAATAAATCCCCACGGCAACAAGGCAATCTCTTTGACCGCCAAGAAGGATTTTCTTAGTTAGTCTCCACACGATAATTTCTTTATAAAATTCTCTCTATTGTCCTCCCTAATGAGTTGTAGTTCAAATTTGTCGAATTATATTTTCACTCTCTTGTACAATAAGATTTCCGAACACTAATTTGGTCTCTCAACCGCTATCGGTGCTATACCGTATGCATGTTGCGTGAATTAATGATCAATGACGCAAGTCGTCTTGCTTTTTCCCTCGAGGAGCCAAGTTCTGCTCCCAACATTCTATGACCTAAAATATTTTTAAACTAACACCTAAGCGTCTGAGTGGGTAGATGTCCACCTTTCATCCTTGAGGTTTTAGCTTCAAACCGTCGTCAACATAATGATGCTGATATCCTAATAGTCGGTAAGTGTTGCATACCAATTTCTATTGCTTTTTACATATGGGAAGTGAAACCTATATATATATATATATGGATCAGTAGAACAAAGTTATATAAACAAGTGGATTTATTGACTTGTGGAGGTCTTACTTTTGGTGGTAAAATAAATGAAAACGAAAGAGAGTGCAGTGGTTGACTTATGGATCATAAGATTCTAGCACTCATGGAAATTGACAAAATGCCAAAAGGCCCAAAAACATGAGTGTTCAATGCAGCTTCCTAATTTTTCTGCTGCTGCTGCCGCTTGTACCAACCAACCCACACCACACCCACCTGCTCCATCATATATCTTCCATTGAGCCTTGGCGGCTCATCCCCAAGTGGGCTTCTTTAAAACAACGTAATGATTCTCTTCCATCACTTACTTGCCCAAAGGACCTTCTTTGCACTACACTATCCATGCTCATTCTTAATCACTAAACATGATTATTACTAATTTTTTTCTTTGACTAAATTTCACAAAACGACTCACTTTCATTTCCATAATAATCAATATGTTTATGGCAAGCCACATAGATGCTCGGTTTTCATACTCGAGATCCAGTCACTTTTTGTAGCAGTTACAAGAATAAACGTAGTGAAATGTTTTTATCAACAGTGTCTTACTTACCGTTCTGTTTTAACATATGCTTAGATAGATTAAACATAAGCTTTAGGCTTAAACCCATGATGTGAATTGTGAATGGATGGTTGGCACACGTGTAGGGGGATCCAAAGCATGTGGGAAAGTGAATGCTTGCATCATAGATGACAAAATGCTTGTCTAAGCAATCACCCAACAAAAAAAATACAAATGTCCCCTTGCCATAGTGACACAAGACAAACAACAAGTATATATACTCAAAACAATAGACAAAAAGCTAAAAAGGGTATCATATAGCTACTAGGCAAAATGCTCATGAATGGTTCCATGATGATCTCTCCATCTCCTCCTCCTCCTCCTCCTCCTCCTCCTCTAGAGTTCCATTCCACACCACACCAGTGCTCTTTGGCCCCCACACCCTCCCTCTCTTCTGCATCCTCAAGTTTTAGCCTTCTTCTCTTGGTAATCTACCTATTCCACACAAAACTATGCCATCAAGTGCATGCCTTTTTCATGCAGCTACATCTATGTTGCCAACACTTGTCACCATTTCATTGCAACTTACATCTCCATTCCATCTCCTTAGAATCTCTCAAGATCTCACTACACAACACACAATTGGAAACATATAGGTTGTGCCTGCAAAATGGTTCTTAGGCTTGGCTTTAGTTGGCCCTACAAGTACAAACAACTCAACTCTCATGTAATATGGAGGTAGATTCAAATAAAAGATAAGTTTTGGTGCATGCTATAAGTGAGTGCACATAGCTTATGTATTACTATTTTAATAAAAATGGTCGTATTGACATGAATAATACACTTTAAACGTAAATGCTAATATAAAATGAGTTCACTATTTTACGTTCAAAATCATTGATTTGGGTTAAATTACTAATTTATTCAGTATTAATAAACTATTAGATGCAAGCCACCTCGAAAATGTGTACTAAGTTTTGTACATTTAAACATTTCTTAATTTAGAAGCATGAGTAACTAATATTTGGGAATATAGAGCAAGAATTCTAAACTAATACGTAGTTTATTTGGGCTTTAAGCAACCTATGAGGTTATGAATTCTCTATTGAAAATTTTATTGTAGTGGCCATATCTCATAGGTTCGATTTAGACTAAACTAAAAAGTTAGATTATTTATTGTCTTTGTAAATAACTTATGTTTTTTTTTACCGAGAAAGTAAAACTTTTATTACTGACAGAAATTTTTGAGTATAATGTCTCGAAGTACCCATTCGGAGAGGTCTCCAACCCACTCCTCTAATTAACAAATCAAGTCACAAGCTTATAAATATGATATCTGGATAATACATTTGATTTTTTGAAGAGATAATTAGATAATAATGTGCCATATTGATTCTTTCCATTTCCAAATAATGTTTCATGAAGTGGTAGCTATTTAGACATATAATTAGAATATAGACTACAGCTACAAGTGCTCACATTTGGCTAAGGATATAAAGACAGTAGTAATATACTATTCTACTTGCTACATTTGGATAAAGCCTTAGTAATGCACACTTCATTTGGATCCATCTAAGCTAATTTGGCAAACTTATTTCATCGAAATCATCCAACGACAAGAAAACTTCATCCAAGCATGATAGCTCCGTCCCGTCCTCCTCCTCGTCACAATTTCGCTCATAAACCCGACAAAGAACCCTACCATGATCCTGAAACACGAGACAACAAATAATTATTATATCATTCAATCGAACGAGTCTCCTGTTTTCGATCTTTTAGGTTTTTGAGTTTCTTAAGTAGTTACCACTTTTGCATGTCCTCTTCTCTTCGAAGACGATGATCGGCTACTAGAACCCGAATCGAGAAGACGATACTCTTGCATAGTCCAATTTGTTTTGATACTCGCCGGACCTTGATCCCCTAGGTAAAACACATAATATTTCTTCACCCCAAGCTTCTTGTTGCTAGCACTTGAGTTAATTGGCTCGTCAATACCCATTGCTTTCCAATATCCATTCCCCGTCGACCGGGTTTGTATCCTCCGGCTATAGAAATACCATTGATTCCCCTCTGCCAACGCCTTACCTATATATAAATAAAAAAGAATACTGCATCACGACATATACGATATAATCCATCAAGTTCTCAAGGATCTCGTAGGAACATATATATACATATACATATACATA
>JAYMTA010005885.1:0-10943 GCA_036897625.1 Pelargonium cotyledonis | reverse complement strand
GGGCTAGGGTTTCAATCTGGCTTCACAGTTGCAGAATCGAAGATGGAAGAGGAGGAAGAAGAAGAAGAATGAGGGGCTCTTCAAGTTGTATGATTATATTTGGGTAAAATGCTACATGATCCCTTAGACTTACACGTATTTTGGATTTAGCCTTCAATTAGAATTTTGGGGTTTTTTTTCCACGTCATCCATTCGTCAACGTGACATCATGACGTGGCAACGTGGGCTGATGTGGCAGAATGAGCTGACATTTGCGCTGATGTGACAGTCACAAATTAGCTACAGCAGATCGATTGGACTTTTTTACAAAAAAAAAATGGTAAGATAAAAGTCAAAAACCTAATTGAGGGGTACATCCAAAAAACGATACTGTAGCATTTTACCTATATTGAATGTGTGTTCCCAAATCCCAATTGAATTCAATTGATAATCGAAACCCTGAATTATTTTCGATCGAGGGTTTCAATTTGGGACTGTGGAATTGACGACGATGGATACTGGCCTTAATTATTCGGTTGATTCAAGAGAAGGCGAAGGAGGAGCTGCCACAACGGAGGCCAGCCCCTCTTCCGGCGCCGGCCCTGCCTTCACCGGTGGCAATCTCGGTAAATATTTTCTTTCTCTTCTGTTGGTGGTCCAATCTCTTCCGTTGTTTCAATTTGATCCCTCCTTGTTTTTCAGTTACTGATTTAGCTGCAACCTGAGTCGTTACTTTTGGTTTGAATCAATGAATCTTGCAATTTGCCATTTCTGCTTCATTAATCTAAAGATAACCCAAATGCGGCACCTCTAATGCTTTTGAGTATCAGAGGTTCAGTTTTAAGTATCTATTTATTACCATTTCTGATATACAACAGTTAGTGGTGGAAGAATTTGTTAGTTGAGGGAGCATGATCATCACCATCATCTAAGTAACCTGTGTGATTGTTTGTTTATGCTTTGTACTTGATGTTTGTAACAGTCAATTATAATTTCCTTTTAATACTTTATGATCTCTGGCATCAATCCTATAATTCGAGAAAATAACATAAACTTTGGGCGAAAAACTATTGGCCCTGTTATATTCAGAAGGCAGGTCTTATTTTCTGTTTGGATGAAGTCCAGGACAAGTTGGCGTATCCACTTTCTAATTCATAAAGTTGGGCATGCCATGTTTTTACTGCCTTCTCACATTTCTACTATTAGTCTGACATAATCTTGATTATCTTTTCCTTAGCAGCTGACATACTGTTTTGGAAGAGGTGGCGTGTTTCTTTTGGTGTCATCGTTGTTGCTACAGTTGGATGGATTATATTTGAGCGGTCTGGATTACCATTCTTATCAGTTTGTTCAGATGTCTTGCTGACTTTGATTGTTGTGCTGTTTCTCCGTGCCAACTATGCAGCTTATACAAATAAGTATGCCTACTTTGCCAATCATATGCTTTTACTCAGTCTGTATATTGCTTTAGCAGTGTAACAAGTTTTGAACATGATATTTATATCTTTTAATTACAGACAACCCCAAACTTTACCCGAGCTAGTCTTGTCAGAGGAAATGGTTAATAATGCTGCAGCATCAGTTCGTGTTAAAATTAACTATGTGCTACTTATGGCTCACGACATCACACTTGGAAAAGATTTTAGACTTTTTTTCAAGGTCAGCAGAAGCTAACTTATAGAATTTTTGGTATGATAGTTGTAACCTATGGGAACGTAGCATGATTAATAGGGCAATCATATACCCAACCGGCTGCTCCCATCCTCAAGTGTTGTCTTATTCTAGTTTTGTTTGCCCAAAATGTGTGCGCTACGCATTACCTGAGGTCAACCACATTACCCTTTGCTGTTATGGTATTATTTTGGAAACTGGAAAGTGAGAGGCTGAGAGTATATTGGTTTAATGTAAAGTTGGAAACCATAATAAAAAATGAATTAAATTAAAAACTATCCTTGTAAACGATGATTCTTGTTCCCTTAAAAAGTTGGAAGTGTAAACCATGACACATAGTATGAGATAGAGAACTATATATGAGGTATGTAAATTGCGTTCTTTTGTTTTTAATTTTTTTTTATCATCTTTTGTTTTTAATGACGATAAATACATAAGATACAATCTTAGGTTAAAAATTTAGTTTAAATGATTTAAAAATGCCCTGACACACAATTATCTTTTCTTTCCCCCCTTTGCTTCTTGGGGAGGTTGAGTTCTAAAACATCTGAGACATAAACTGCAGTTTGAGGCCAATGTTTCGAATTGTTACTGTCAAGACTTTGCTAAACGCTCAGTAATCCGTATTTTGAAATTTGGTACACTGGTACCTGTAGTAGCACTAGTATGAACAGCCGCATTTTGTATCCAAGTCTGATGTATGTTCTGTATATCTCTATGCTATAGTTATATCATTTTATCCCAGGGATCTTGTCCCATTTATACTTAATATATGTAACTTGTCCATTGAGTTGTTGATTCATTTGAATAAATTTATGATATTTACTGAATAACTTTGCAATCAACAGGTAGTTGTCTGCCTGTGGCTCTTCTCTGTCATCGGTAGCTACTTATCTTTCTTCACGCTTGCCTATATCGGTAGGTACATTCAGCCTCTGTTGATTGAATGTTGTCTGACTCACATGTACTCAGTATAACTTCTTTAACCATTTTATTCTTGATATGCTATTTTCTTAAGTTGTTTCTGAGAGCTTCATGTGCTATTTTTCTAGGATTTAGAGATAAATTGATTTGACACTGGTGCATATTGCCGCAGGAATAAATATTACTCCCTCCATCCCAACATAAGTGTCCTTTCTATTTTGCCAGAAATTAAGGATAAGTTAGTTAGTGATGTATATTTTCTTTTCTATCCCCATTTTTATGTGTTGTAACTTAAGAGATACTAACTAACTTATTATAGGGACACTATTGGTGGTTTATGCGTAACTAACTTCCTATTAAGGAAACAAGACACTTATTTTGTCATTACAATGAAATAAGACATTTATTTTGAGACGGAGGGAGTATCGTAAACTAGTGAAACCCATTATCACATCATACATTGCAATACTTTGTGGTTAAATCTGTTGCGTACCCTTGCTTGTGAGTTCTAGTAGTTAGCAATCATGACCACCGTGGGTTTTCCTTTTGCGTCATTATTTTATGAAGCACAGGAGCATCTTTTCTTTTTGGTTAGTTTTCAAGTGCGGCTTTGATTTCTGGTGGTGGTGGATAATAGTAGGTATGGTTTGCTTTGGTGTGGCATTATTCATTTAAATTCTCTCATCTAATTTGATGACAGGAGCCATCATTTCAATTACACTCCCTGCCTTGTACCGTAAATATAAAGAATACGTGGATAAATACTGTGGGATGATCCACCGAAAAATCTCCAAGCACTATAAAATAGTTGATGAGACTGTGACCAGCAGACTTCCAAGGAGTTCGTCCAAGGATAAAGATATGTAAATTTGATGATGCTGCTTGATGGCAAGAGCAAGTCGCCATTTCAAGGATTCAGGGAATTTGGATACTGTTGTGAAGACATTGATGGCAATGTTGCCTATTCACCTTTACCTAATTAGATTTTATAACTTTTAGGTTCTTTTAGAATTCATCAAAGCATTTGCATTTACATAAATATTGCATCTGATAGTGATAGCCATGTAATTATCCCTGGGCTATTTTATGAGCTGGGAAATGTAATTGGAGCTTCATATAGCCAACTTTCTTCCTATTATTCATTAAAACCCTCTGGAATTTGTGTCCAGTGTTTAAATGTTGTGTTATGAGCTAAATAATAGAGGATGAAATGAAGGCTGCCATTCATGTTTCATTTACTTGAATTTTTCTTTTCAAGCAATGCAAGTGTGCCAATAAAAAATGAGAAAGTCCAATCAAATAAAATAACTGCATTTTCAGTTTGGCATTTGCAGAATGGATTTGTGTTTGAGCCCTTTGCATTTTAGGAACATGCATTTGCAGAATGGATTTGATGAGTATAAACATTGTGCTTTAAAAGTACTTGCAGATTTGAACTTAATTCAATACCAAATAGCTGGCTATATTATAAAACAGATACATATAGCATACTCAAATCTATTAGTAGGTCATCATCCATAAAAATAACAAATGCTTCATTGTTGATAAGCAACTTGTCCAATCTAAACCTACAGCAGCCAACAGTTTTTTGCCTGCTTGTCTCTAACTTCAAACTTCACAACAATCTTCACTTATGGTTCTTTATTGTGCAAATTTGTAGCTGCTGGCACACACTACTGTTGGAGCAATTCCTTTGCTTTGTTCAACCAAGCATCATGGATCTCATACGAGAATAAAACAAAGTGCACCTGCGAAAAGCCATTGTAAGCATCAGAAAAAACTCCATATGCACTCTTGTGAACTAATTTTATATTTAGCAAAGATGGGTGATTATTTATATGGAAACCAAAGCTTCCAAGGAACTAGAAAAGTAGATTTGTACCAACTAATTAGGAGATGCTACACTGCTTTGTGCCATGACCATGCAATGACACTACTAATTTCAATTGCTAGTTGCAAAACATCCATTGAATTCATTCATTCATCATCATCACCCACATCCCATACTCAGCAGTTACTACAAACCACACCCTTGTTCAGTTGTTCAATAGCCACCATCATTTTGTGGAGCCTGTGAAGTTACAATTGCAGAAAGAAAGCAGCATCAAGTGAACTCACACAGGTAGTGAAAGCCTCAAAGCCAATTTAATTGGCTCTTCAATGGCATCTGCTATGACTCGATGTCAGAAGAAGTGGAAAGGAAATGAGAGGGGAACAGTTGATCAGCTTAATCATATCTGATATAAAAGATTCTAATTTAGGAAACCAACTATCTCTGCCATCCAGGAAACCAAATTTTGGTATCATATTTCTTTTCTTTCTTCTCGTTTTAGGTCATAGGCTATGTTAAAACAATTCAACAATGGCAGCTAAATAAATGTGAGAAAAGCTAATTCCAGGAGTGGTTTATAGAATTGTAGTGATTGTGGAGTTTTGTTTCATTTCACCATAAGAATCAAATTTATGATATTCAAATCATGATGCGTAATACAAACCTCTTTTAATCCATTTGAGAATTCTCTGACAGTTGATATAGCAACATCCGCAGCTTCATCACAAGGATACCTGACAGAAAGCACACAAGTTGGGAAGAAATATGAACTTCTTTAGCACTTTACACAAGTGCCAAATAAACGAACAATGGTAAACTCCTCACTGTAATGATATAAGTTGTACATAACAAGTAATTACAATGATGTTATGAGCTACATATATGTAGAACAATAATTATGTTGCTAACTTACCCATAAATACCACATGATATGGCAGGGAATGCTACATATTGAATATTCTTTTCTTTGGCCACATTTAAGCTGTTCTTGTAGGCGCGTGTCAAAGATGCTTTCGGGTTACTATCAAAGTCATAGATGGGTCCCACGGTATGTATTACATGAGATGCAGGCAGTCTAAAACCTCTGAGTATTTCCTCAACATATTAGTATGTTGCTTTCTTACTATATATATTAGAAAGTATAATAGTGCCAATGAAATATAAGTTAACAAGAAGCCTACGGGGTAATTCTTGCTTCCCCTGTGGGACAACGGACTCCAGGGCTGACTTCTGGCACCCTATAGCAAGCATCTCGAAGTTCTGGTCCAGCAGCTCTATGTATAGCTGAGGAAAAAAAAAACAAATTGCATTTGAAGCTATATGGTTTAGAGACATAACATGTAAATTGAAAGTGAGGGTGATATTACCGCCATCAGCTCCACCACCTCCAAGCATTCGCTCGTTTGCTGGATTCACCTACGGAGAATTGTTTAACAAGATTAGATACTTCATCATACAGGTCAACTCTTCTTAAATAACCTCTATATATTTAAATGGCAATCATTGAAAGAGTTGTATTTGTATATCGCCAAAAAATCAAAAATGGAAATATTGGCAATGAAAGATAGAGCAATGGCCATTCAAAACGAAATCCCAAATAGACTATAACATAACATTTTTCACCATGTGATGAGAAATGGTTGCTGTGCAAAACTTCCATTTCTAAGAAACAGAATCTTAGCTAAATTAACTCGTAGAGAAATGACCTTTCAATGAGAATCTTGGGCACACACACATAAACCAAAATGCAGCTGGTAATCCAAATAGCTAATCAAACCAAAAGCAACAAAATATAGCTAAAGAAAGCATGAAAATGTGTCGAATTGGTTGTTTGGTTCGCACATAGCAGTGCTTAACTGAAAAATCACTAAGACTAGAATCACAACCACAAGCACAGTTGTTAATCTAAAAGGATATGAACAAATTTGAACAGAAGCCAAATAGAAAAGAGAAGAGATAGATTAAGATACTGACAATGGCATCGGAGGAGCCATCGACGAACCAGCGGGTGATGTCACCTTTCTGGATTTTGAGAGCAGTGGATGAGGACAAGGCGAATTGAGCAAGTGTTGACATTGTCGAATAAGCTCTGTGAGTGTGTGTGCCTGAGAAACTCTTCGTTGTGATGCTGATCACAGACGACAGTTTCTGTATTTTCAGAGGGACGAGGGTTAGTTTGCAGGTGGAGGGTTTATGGATTTGGTGTGACGCAATGAAACGACATCGTATGCTTCCTAGTGATGCTCTTGAGACTAACCCCATCAGATGCTTCTTTAAACTAGGGACTGATAAATCCACAGTACCTTTAACTTACAAAATTGGACCTAGAGGGGAATGATGGCCCACACATTAATAAAGGTTGGAACTCTGCAAAAGTTTTTGACTAATTCACTTTATTCCGCCACAATTCCTAAATTTTGATTTTTATGGCGTGGTCCAAAATATTTTATTTTGTTATGTAAAAGTTCCTACTGTTAAATTAATTAACGTTTTTTGTTAATTATATTGACGTGATTATCATTTTACTTTTAATTTTTTTTATTATTTATATATTTATTATTGTTCAAGAACTTTGAATATCTAGTACCAAAAATTTTAAAGATTCAGGTACTAGAATCTTCAAAGTTCTTAAATTTTTCGCCAAGTATGAAATTATGAAAAAAAAAAATATTTAAAAGAAAATCAACTCAAGAACATAAGCTCCTACCCAACCACAATCAAATCATTATTTTCCAATTCCTTGTCCCTTTAATTACTCTAGAGCAAAGTTTCAATTACACATTCTTTGTCCAAATCTTAAACTTCCCACCTCTCCCTCTCTCTCTCTCTCTCTCTCTCTCTCTCTCTCTCTCTCTCTCTCTCTCCTTCAATTAATTAAAGAATAATTTGTTCAAACAAAATGAAGATGTAAAATGTGATATTTGTGCTCTATGGTGCATGTGTTGTACGTATATTTCGGATGTCAAATGTGGATTGCCTGGTAGAGGAGTGATGGGCATGGCACGTGATTCAGCACACAAAAATAAATGATATCCAGACTAAAGAGCAAGTAATGCGTCGATAGTCACCCGACAAGCACATAATGTGTCATCCAACCAGGAAAGGCTTCAAACCTCCCAAGTGGGGTTCACCTCAATTTCGGCCAATCACATGATGACACATAACACTTTCTTGAGTTAGTATAAATACCTCTTCAAACATATATGAAGAAGGAGATCTCTCTCATTCTCCCATACACTTTCTCTCTCTAGCTTTCTCTCTCTAAAATGCTCTCTAGGAACTTTGTGGTTACTGATTGAGATCTCATTCTCACGCTTGAGGCGCACGTCCCAGAACCACCGCCCCAGGTTATCGTTCTTTTGGTGTGTTTACTCTCGTAGGTGACAGGTTGCCGACCGACCAACAAGATTAGATCTCCGTCTAGTCAAGCTTACGCGGATCGACCAAAATAAGACTTAGACAAATTACACTTTGGAAAATATATTTCCATACGTGAACAAGAAGAACAAAACAATTAGTGTATATGTTTTGACCCAAAGTCAAACAGGTGCATCAACCACAATTTAGAATTTTCAAAGTTTCAAATTTCATTTTGACACACAACCCTTAAAATGCTTGAGACGACCTGAATTGACTTGTCGGTCACGTCAATTGTAGGAAATTTGCTAAACCTTGAAATGAATTAATTAATAAAATCTTTTCTGGTTTTCAAAAAGAAAAGAAAAAGAAAAAGAAAAGAAAAAGACTAAAACCCAATACTAATTTTATTATTTTTGTGATTTTCTGCAAGTGCAAGTGGGTTTGGATGCATATAATATAATACTACACTGTGATTACCTATAAATATATGAGTACAAAGTAATAGAACCAAAAAGAACACTATATCTTAGCTAATACAAACGAACAAAACACACTACGTATCATTGTTTAAATAACTTAAGTATATAACATTGACTTACCATTGTAATATGAATAAGAATCTCTCTACAATATAAAATGGCCTATATATCTAGCTTGCGCAGCGGGTGCCCATCGACCACCTCAGCAATAGCGGCATCGATCGCCTCTGTTTTGTAGCGATCACAATTGTGTTGTCTTTTTGTTCAATATGTGTTACAAATAAAGACAATTACAATTACCATCATGTGTGTGTAATGTGTTAGTATTGAGAACCCTCAAATGTTTGTCCAAATTGCCAATTAGACGGGACCACGTCGTTGGTTGTGAGTGTCCTCCCGTCGCTAGTGGTGAGCTGAAACGACAAGCTCTGGCCGTTGAGGTAGCCATTGCTCTGCCAGTTTTGGCCCCAATTTCGGGACATGCTTTGCCACCCGGTCTTGGAGCCCTTCACGGACACGGCGTGCACGTCGCCGGCACCGCCCACGTTGGTTATGAGCACCAAGTTGAAGTAGGAGTGGCCGTTGATGGTGAACCTTATTCCTCCTTTCTTCACGCAGGGCACTCTTCTGAAGGCAACGGGGACTATGCCAGCCCGGTACTGAGCGATTTGCAGGAAGGCGGGCTCGGCCAGGTCGAAGTGCTGGAGAGGAGGGTTGCACCAGCCGCCGTTGTCGTTGGAGAGACCCGGGTTAGGAGGGCAGAAGTTGGTGGCGGTGACCACAATGGAGCCGCCCACGCACCACCTTGGGTCGCTATTGCATTTCATCTCGTAGCAGGATCCGCAGCTCACTCCATTGTTGAACAGAGTCGTGCTTAGCGCTGCAGTGTTGGTCCCGTACCCTTGGCTGTACAAATTCCCATACCCACAAGCCCCTCCTGCATCCCATATATCCATATGTTTATTTCAATTAGGTCGATCTCGTTGAAAATTGGATTAAATTTCCAAATTGGTGAATCTAAATATATAGTCATTTTCATAAGTTGATTATTAGTTGATTGTTAAGTGTGTTGATGTGGTTTAACGGTTAACTATTAACCGACGGAATGTACTATTTAAGTTCGATTTCATATAGTACGGGAACTAAATTCGTTCAGTATAGAAGTAAAGAGATCATTTTGATTCACTGCCGACAGACTATGGATCATTTCGGACGGAATCCTTAAAAATATACTATATGATTGTATGTACTAGTTGTGGAACTCACCCATAGTGCCAGATGCATCACCACCACCATAGAAGGTGGCATGGCCACCTTGCCAACCTTCATCTCCCAAAGCTTGAAAGAGGAACAGATTGAGCACAAAGAGAATGAGAGAAACTGCTTGAGTAGTAAGAGCCATTATTTGTTATTTACAGTGTAGAGTAGAGAAAGAGAGAGAAGCTTGAATCTTAACTGTGTTGCTTGGTGATAAATTGAGCGGAGTTTATACAGGGTTGCTAGGGAAATGAAATGAAGGTGTAATGGAAAGAGACAAGTTAGCAAACGTTAACGTTAGAGGTGGGGGCAAAGATACATATATTTTGTGGTGTGATAACAAGTGCACATGCAAATGTCTCAGGGTCCCCGCTTGCACATGCCTACTCTACTCTCACGCACCCATCTAAATTTTCTCTCTTTTGCTTTATCTACTACTAATTATCTCTTTGAAATCTATTCAAAAATATGATAACATTCGTTAAACACTTAGATATTAAATAAAGTTAAAGTTCACAATTTGGTAGTGAGTTTTTTATATTAAATAAAGTTAAAGTTCACAATTTGGTAGTGAGTTTTTTATTTTTTATATGTGGACATTTTAAACTCTTTCTAACAAAAAAAATAATTCATGAGTTCAAAATGGTTGTTAATTGTTTTTAGTTACTGACAGTATATATGTTCATGAACATTTGACAGGGAACTTAAAATATATTAAAAAGTTAAATGATTTTGTCTGTCTTCGTGACAAAATTTTGACTTTAGCCAATGTTCTCAAATCTTACTGATTCTAACTTTTGGACTGTCAATATTTGTTTTCACTTATATAACCTGTTATAACAGGTAAACAACCATCACGTCACCAAATTGTCACGTCATCATTTATGAGTTAATTAGTTTTTCTTCTCTAGACTCTGATATGGTAACTTTGACTTTCTGGAGTCAACGTTCGCACACCTTACCTAGTGTTGTTTGTCTTGTGCTTGTTGTTGCTTGAGCTTGTAATTTCTTTTTCTCCAAGTCAATGTTCTATCATAAGGTTCAAGTGTCCAAGTCCTTTAACTTTTCTTGTTTTGCTTGAAGTCTTGGAAACATGTCACCTGTAGAAGGAAACACACCAAATGAATGAAAAACCTGGGGTGGTGTTACCAAGACTCCGCCCGCCTCGGGCATAAGAGTAAGTCCTTGTTTGGTGACACAAACTTTCTAGAGAGAGAAAGTTCTAGAGAGAGAAGCTCTCAAATTACAAGAAGTGAGAAGTGAGATTGTGAACCCCTTTCCAAATGGAAGGAGGGGGTATTTATAGGGAAATCTTACCACCATCTTGGGACACTTGTCGCGTTGTGATTGGCCGGTGGAGAATTAAAGCCCATCTTAGCCCATTTGATCTTTAGAAGCCCAAATGGCTCACTTGGGTTCTTGCCATTCATTAGCCCTTGTAG
>JAYMTA010005884.1:0-10944 GCA_036897625.1 Pelargonium cotyledonis | reverse complement strand
GATGTGCTTACTTATGGACTTGCACGACACGTTTTAAAGGTGAGGGACTCAAATGGCAAGTTCTGGATAGTTGAGGGACCTTCCTAGACCTTTTTCCTTTATTCTTTGTTGCTTTAAACCCTATTTCTGACTGTAGATTCCTATGTACAAATGCTAACTTAGTGAAGTTGTGTGTTTTGGTTTATTGGTAGGTGTTGTGTGAAATTTATGATGGTCAGGGCAGTATTGGATGGTATGTTCCCCCTATGGGGGGTTGACATTTAACCCTTAATTTTAACTTGGTGCATACAGTCATTGATGACTCATTGTAAAGTTTTTTTCCTCTACGATCTTCATAAATTGGGAGAAAGGCAAATTTTGTACCTAAACTTTGACCGATAATCTAATTTGGTACTAAATCTTAAATTCTACTAGACTTGGTACCTACTCTTTTATTTTTAACCCAATTGAGTACTTGTCTGCCTGTTAAATGTGCCGTTAACTCGATGACGTGTCATCTGTTGATTTTTTTTTTGGGATCAGACTGCCCTGTTGGTGTGCAGATCTAACAGACAAAAAACAAAAGATTGGAGAGCCTATGAGCCCTACCCCGACATCGGCCAATAAGAAGTTGTCATGTGTCAGGTAAGCTTGAGAACTAAAATATTTTAAATCCTACATTATTAGGTTCGGTCAATCCACTACCTAAATACTACATGCAAGGACCCGAAATCGCTCTCTAGCGATCTTCGCGTTCTTCGTGAGTTCATCGCAATCTTCGTGCGTTTTCTTCGATATACGAATGGATCACGGAGATTCAATTTTAAGTCTTTTATTACAATTATGTTTGTGCGGATATCTTATTCCCATTTTGGAGGCGGTCCCCCTCTAGGGAATCTACTTAACGGTGAGTTATGTACGCAAGATACAGGTCACTGTCCGGGCTTGAAGCATTGCTTGCACTAGACACCTGAAGAACCAAAAACTAAAATTTGACTTAGTTACAACCACCTTGAGTTGTAAAAGAAGACCAGACGACGACGTACAAGATCCTTGATTTTAACCTATAAAAAATAGTTGAATCAATTGGTTTCATTTCTGGGAACGTATTGAAAGCCTACGTTCAACCAGATATCCTAACCGTTGAAGAAGTGAAAATGGAAGGAAACAAGAGACACAGAAAGGGAGCTGCTCACTTACCAATTGCAAGCGAAACTTTGACCACCAGAAGATTGGTGCCTTTTACAAGAGCAGAGACAGTTTCGAGTCAAGGCGACACGTGACGATGGAAGAGAGAGAAAACTTGGAAGGGGTGGTGCTCACAAATCCAACAACAGGCAGAACCATAACCAACAAAAGATTACTACACGTGACGATGGAAGAGGAGAGAAGATCTGAAAGGGGTGTTGCTCACCAATCTTACAGTAGGCAGAGCCCTGACCAACTAAAGAGTGTTACCTCTCACAGGAGTAGAGGAAATCTCCAATCAAGGCGACACCTGACAATACACACCACAGTTTTTGAAACCTCTGCGCAACAAGAAGATTTGAGGATGAAACTGAATCGGATAAAGGCCCATGACTTGGTGAGTGTTGCTAGAACTACTTAGGCCATCATTTTGGTCCAACAACCAGTAGCTCCTCTGTTGTGCCCAACGACCCCTGAGATGTACAAGATAATGTCAGACCAATTTGTGGGTGAAGTAATCTCCATCTACTTGGCAACCAACAAATTAACTATTCCACAAGTCGTTTCGCCAGTCAATCAAACAATCACCCTACAACGGTGGCCCATTGAATGATTCATGGAAGATGGTCAGTTCAACCGGTTCTAAACCTTCCTAGAAGGGGATGAATGATGGAACAACTAGTCTTGGTAGTTGAGGACTCTGTTCCCGTTATGAACAGAAAGGTGAGAAGACAAACATTTTCAAGATCAGAAAGTGACTAGGGGCAAGCTATGTTAGCCCCAAGAACACCGACGACAATAGATAGAACCAAACACGCTATCAATCTCCTCCAGGAAGAGGTTCAGAAGCTCCTAAGGCAAGTGACTGTGAACAACAACTAAGTGTTGAGGAGCAGAGACAAAAGAGAAAAAAACTTAATATCTCTCATAGTCGGGCGTATGTACTTGTGTTTCTCCCTTGGAAGCAATAAAAAAGTACTCTTGCTGATGAAAAAAAGACTGGAGAAGATAAAGTGGCCAGTCGCTAATAAGGAAGGATATAAGGGAAAGGATGTGGAGAAAATTTGATCTCCACCAATGCCTAGGTCACGATATTGAAAACTATTTTTTCCTTAAGAAAGAGGTCGATAACCTCCTGGCCAAAGGGAAACTAACACAATTTAGGGTTGCCCAATAACATGGGGAAAGAAAAAGGACCCATGGCGATAGAAGGAGAGATAGGGAAGATGATCCCAAAAGACACCAACAATCTCCATGTACTATTTAATAAGTGAAGTTCCCTACGTAGCTATAGATCCTCTCACATGTGGAATGATTTTGAGAATGAATAAAATAGCCTTTGGATGAATTGTTGTGTTATGAGTACAAAAGTTTCAGGTTATCTTCGAAAACCCACTTACTTATTGTGACCAAGTTGAGAAAGCATGCTTCAGATGAAGAGATAAGTTTAGGGTTATTTTCGAAACCCCACCATCTTCCTACGACCATGCTAAGGAAGCATGCTTTGGAGGAAGAGATAAGTTACGAGTTTTATTTTTTATTTTTTTGTTACGAGTTTTATTCAAAACCCCACCGATTTCCACAACCCTAATAAGTTGGCATATGTTGGTCAAAGGGGAAAGTTTCGGATCATCTTCAAAATCCCATATTGAGGAGGCATACATTGAAAGAAGAGGAAAGTTCAGGGTCACCTTCGAAACGTAACTAGAAAAAGTTAAGTCTTTATTCACTTGTCAACACAGACAAATTTAAGTCCTTGCTCACTCGGTAGCGCATGCAAAGTATAGTCTTCACTCACTGGGTAGCGCAAGAAAATAGAAGTCGTTTCTCACATGTAAACACATGCAAAGATAAGTCCTTGCTCACTTGACAACACGTACAAATTTAAGTCATTGCTCACTTAGTAGCACATGCAAAGTAAAGTCCTTGTTCACATGGTGAAACATACAAAGAAAACTCCATTTAGAAAGCCAAAGAACCTAATAAGATGAGCTATGTATTAGAAGCCAACATGATGACGGCCTGCTAGATAAACATCGTTCCCAGTAGCCCCTTATAGAAGCCGAATTTCATTCATAGCAGGGGAATAGTTCAGCCCCCTATCATCCACTTATGAGAGAATGTGGGTTTGAAGGTCGAGCCTCCTCCAACCTGATGATCCAATGTCCCGGAGCCACGTCTCTATGAAAAAAAAATGAGAATACGCTTCGAAGGGGAACTGTTCAAAGACTAAGTGATAGAACCCATTTTCACTGCACATTGTAGAGGCTGAGTAATTTCTTAGAAAGGGAGTATGTCGTTTCAATATTCATCGATGAAAATGAGAACATGGCTCGGATGGGCATCATTCAAAGATTAGATGAGGGAACCCACATTCACCGCACATCTTAGATGCCGAGTAATCTCCCTAAAAGAGAGTAAGTTGGATATACATTCATCTATTAATAAAAGAATATAGGTTGGAGGGTCTAGACTCCTTCAATCTAAGAAACCTCATCTTTACCAAGTTAGGGAACCATGCCTCTCGGTGTCTCGTCTCCACCAAGTAAGGGAGAGAACTGAACCTTGTCTTCAACTAGCAAAGGAGCCTCGCGTCCTCAGAACCTTACCTTTAATCAACGAAAGAGTTTGCGCCCCGTCGACAATGATCTACAACTCCCCATAACCTCATTACCATTTAGGAGAGAACTGAACCTCCCACCAATACTAAGTCTTAGCACTTAGAAAAATAAACTCAACCAGTGTGTGGAAGTAGAAAACTCAAGGGCCCCATGCGAACCCCCTTGGACTACTACTTACATAGGCATAACATAAGAAGACTGGTTATCTACCAGGAAGCTTGCCTTTCTGAAATTGGGATGGTCAACCAAGAGGAAAGAAAGAGAGACATGGTGAAAGAATAGTAAACCTAATCATCATTCCATCATGTCCTTAATAAATCGATACCACTCAGAGCTAGGGGCAACTTCTTGAACTCAAAAAATCGGTTACCTCCCGACCAATAATCATGTGACGCGTGGCTTGATGAGCCAAGCTAATAATCAACATAAGTATGAATCAAGGATCTGATAGAAAGAAGGTCCACGACCCGAGGAATGTGAACCACACAAGATAGCCATCTGTAGAGGCGTTATGCGCAAGCCCAGGTCGCACAGACAAGGTCGCAAGACCATGTTGCATTTACCTTACGCGCACGGGCCCATCCGTTAAGCCCACATCCGTGTGCTAGCGTCACCGTCCACGCACCTTTCCCCTCCATTTGCATATATGTCCCACTTTGCTTTGTGGCCCAACGACATGCTTCCTCAGTTGGGGAGGCTAGCTAAGCTTGAGAGCCCCGCTCAATTGAAAGCCTTGTTAATAGTAAAGAGCCTTGGTGCTATTAGAAAGTCCTGGTTATATTGGAAAGACTTAGTTCTCTTGGAAAGCCCTGGTGATATTGGAGAGCTCTGGTACTATTAGAGACCCCTAACAACACTAACAACACTAAGAAGCTATGATACTATTTGAATACTATTGGGAAACAATGACACGATTGGGGAGCCCGGTCGTAGAAAGAAAGCCCATACATAGTTGCAAGCCCTGAAGAGGTTATGCGTCTTACTTTGGCCCCCCATTCTATTCAATACTCTCCCTATATGCCAATCCAAGGTAAACTTCGCCTCTCATATAGCTAGAGGCCGAAGATAGCAAAAGTCCAGTTGGCAAGTAAAACCAATAAGGATAAGTACCATTTGCCTATAAAAAAATGTTTGAACCTATCTTCTTCTTGTTTAACACTCACAAATCTACTTATTTTTTGTTGAGCATCTAAACATAATCCAACCATCAATAAAATAAGAATGACATTGAAAATTTTGCAAACAATTTCATATATTTGTCATTCCTTCATGTTAAAAAAAATTAAATTACACTCACAAAGATATCATTCCCTGGGTATTATGATGTATATTCACGGTGATTAGGGCCATCTTTGTTGACATGAGTGCCAGTGTTTACACAAAAGAGGAGTAAGGACTCGTCGTTCCCTTCACAATGACCATACTTCTTCATTTAAAAGGGAACACACATGTTGATTTCTGATTGTTTTTCGGATGTGTTTTCATAATCCAAAGACTCGTGATTCAAAACCGCCTGGATATTCCTTTTAGCATACTCGCCGAGATCATGTGCATCAAGCGAATGGATAGCTACTTCACCTCGCTTCGGCCTACCAACCAAGAGAAAACCAATAGGTATGAAAAAATCCCACTAAGTGTGAAAAATGACAAGAAAAAAGAAATGTGCCAAGTTACCTTCTCATGAAGGCCTCTGAGAATGACATAGTTTTTCTCAAGTGCCTTAGAAGCAACAAGCTCTTCCTCGAGGGCCTTGCAAGTGGTGACTCCATCTCGAAGCTTTGTTTCTCTCTGGTTTAGGCACTTTGAAAGTTTCATAGCCTCTTAACGTGTCGTATCAAGCTCGGTCTCCAATATGTTATATTTCCCTTTAAGGGCGCCAAATTCCTCATCAGCCTCGGCACACTCTTTTGTGAGGGTGGCTTCCATGGCAATAGTAACCCTCTGGTCAAGGTCGGCCTCCATAGCCCTAAGTTGGTCAGTGTGAGCATGTCGTTTCGCGTCCAAGACCTCCCATATGCTAATGGCCTACACAAGAGCAAATATATCAACAAAATGACTAAGTAAGGAAAGACAAGGAAAGTACAAGATAAACAAAAAGACAAGTTACCTTGACGAGTGCGGATGACACCTTGCCCAAAAATGTGAGTAGGCTAGGAGCATTCGACGAGCTAGTTTCCGGCCCCAAATCCACCGACCTAGAATGGTGGCTCGCTTCCTCTTCCTTACCCAATGAGGCATCTCCATCCTCATCTTCCTTGTCTGCCACATATTTGTATGTCCCTCTCTCATGGGCGTATGGCTAAGGTCTATTCTGCATGGTCATAAGACCCTTTCTAGTTCCCGGCGCCATGGCCACAGGAACATCATTCGGTAAACCAACATCGGCCGCCTCATGGTCCTCAACATCTATAGGGGATTCATCACTCTTCTCAACGACTCATCCTCGTTGGCGAGTATTCTTCTTTTACCTTGGTCTTGGGAAGAGCCCGCTTTGCCCTTGCCTTGGTAGAAGGCACCCTTAGTTGAAGCGGGTGAAACACCATCCAAGCTAGCAGAACTTCGCTTCTTTTTTGCCACCGTAAGGAATGGTACATGTTACACCAGTCCAAGCGCCACCCAACGCTTCTCAAGTCGCTCAAGGTACCGAGCCAACCAAGCCTCCCAAACTGCGACCACTATCAACATACAAGGGGACGTTTAGAAGTCCCAAAACTTTTATCCAAGTGTTTGAAGGCTCATAGAGGCCCCCCGAAAGCTCAAGATTGTCCAACCAAGCATGAAATTTACAAAATTGAAAAAGGCATAAATAAATTCAACCAACCTTCATATCTATCGTCCTCCTCAATGGGCGGGCATGTTTACTCCTTGCACTTCTCCAGAAAGCAAGGGTTCCTCAGACTTTTGATGATAAGCCATCCAAAAAATCTCCGAAGAGGCGTCACCCAAACAACGGGCACATCTCGGGGTCGCCCACGCGACTTGATCTGGAGTAATATTTTATATTTCTCCGAAACAAGTAGCAAGTATCAAATACCCGTGAGTGGCCCTCCAACTAGTCGACCAAGATATCCAGAGTCACACTGTCATACAAATCAAGAGAAGGCTTGTTTGGTAGAGAGAAGAAGTTGGTCGCCTCCAGAGCATAGGAGAACCCAAACCCCCTCTTTTGAAGAACAAAGAACTTTCTCGCCGGCAGCTGTTGGAAACAGTCCCAAATCTTACCCTAAAAAAGCTTGGGGCTCATGGATCTTATTGAATGGTTCCTGACCTTGAAGACGTCATAAGGTAGCAAAGGCTGCTTACCTTTTCATCGCACCCAGATTTAAGCTATCCAGCAAACTACCCATAGCGGTGAGAACTCCCTCGATAAAAGAATCGATGGGAAGATGGATTTCGGCCGCAAATTGCACCCAATAAAAAGTTACCTTGCTGGTTCGAGCAACATCCAAAGCATTGTCCAGGGTGCGGAATCTAAAGACTTTGGCATCAAATCCATTAGAGCTCCAAAGACTCTCCAAGTCTTTCATGATGACCAACTTAGTGTTGGCCACCCCCTTCGTGACCAAGAAAATGGGAGGCGCCTTAGACGACTCGTCCTCCAAGAGTGGATGGCGAAAAATTCCTCCCATGTTGATCTTAACGAGCTCCTTAATACTTGGACGACACTCATCATCTGCCAATATGACAGATATTTCCCTAAGCGGCTCCCTAGCCATGACCATTGAAGCTCTACCAATTGTTGGGTCGATGAAGACTCATGGGACCCTAAAACTGGTGGTGTAATGACACTCAGTGCGTTAAGATAATTCCTTACTGGGAATAGAAAATACATAATCAAGGCCTACAACGAACAAGTTGGTGCAACAAATCAATAACACACTCGATATGCAATTCAACAAAAATATATTCAAAGCAAAAAAAACATCAAGGATCCAACCGGACGGGATCGACAGTCCATCCACGGGACGAGGTCCATGGCCATCCATCCAGGTCTAGACCAGGATGGACGTCCATATGGAATGCCACTCAAGCCTCGGACCAACCCCTCCGTCCGTACGAGACATTACCGACTTTGCCCACACCACTCTCCCTCTTGGATTACCCATGGTCTTTCAAGGCTAACAGGGTCCTTACCATTTCCAAATCTTGAAAATCAACCAAAGTCAAGCACATGTCATCTGGCACGTGTTCGACAAGTGTACCGATTGTGCTGAAGTAATAAAGAAACTCTTGAGGAGTTCCAGGTTGTCGAACCTCAAGGAAATCAATAATTGTGGTGTTTGTGAAACATTTTAAGTAAATGACAATTAAATAAAAAGATAGAGTATGTGCAATGCTTCAAGTGAAAGACACAAATACAAAGTATAAGTCTAGAGATGTGATACAAAAGTGGTGTGGATTGATCATCCTAGAACAAGTGATTGTGGCAAATTGATCAAGTTTAGGCGTAGATGCTAATTCACTCAAAATGGTGTGGCACAAGCTTGTCACTCACAAGGACACACACTTGAATCGACCTTCCTGGGGCTAAGTCACTATGCTTGAATAAAATCCAATGTTCAACAATACAATTCAAGCTATGATAATTATTGGAAGCTCTAGAGCATTGATTTACCCTATACAATTCAAGCATGATAATTATTGATGCCCAAGAACAAATACCCATAAACAATCATTTCAATTCACCTAACAATCCCAAATTCTAGGGTTCACAATCCACACACAAAAGATTTAGCTAAATATAGATGAAGAGAAATCAAATAAACTCATAAACATCATTCTCAATTCAAATTTATGATAAATCTCAGATTTTGATGCACAAAGTAGAGAGTTAGAGAGATTAGAGAGATTACAAGGAATACATGGCTTCAATGAAGGTGATTCTTGCTTTTTCAAGCTCCAATCTTCTTCTCCAAGCTCTCAAAACTCAATCTCTATGTACTCTCTCTCTAGAACCTAAACTTAACAAATGGAACTTAGAAAATATGCCCAAACTCAGAAATCCCCCTAAAAAAACAAACCTAAGAGAGTTTTTATACAAAATTCCGAAAATGACTGTGTAAGTGGGTACAGTCGCGACTCTGAATCAGGACTGTCTTATACTGGAAATTTAAGTGCCTAAATGATATCGTAATTATTCTCATGACCACTCATTGGAAAGATGGAAAAGTCCTCTACAAATCTTGTGAAGACTTCATCTACATTAGACATCATTTAGGCTTCCAAATAACTGATTGAACATGCGGTGGTCTACCCAAAACAGCATCAGGACTGTCTTGTTATCAACTTTTGAGTGCATAAATGATGTCGGAATGATGAGTGTGAATACTTCTTGGAAATATTTAGAAGTCCTTTACAATACCTGTGAAGACTCCAACTTCATTATAAATCATTTAAGCTTTGAAAACACTAATTTATTTTCCAAAAGTCCACTAAAACAGCAAGTATTCTACCTCATTGGCTCCCCGCGTACTTCCAGTTGGTTCTTAATGCTTTCATTTTCATGTATCATATGGTACCTAATGATGTAAACACTATAACACGCACATGATCAAAATATTCAAGCAATAATGCATACATGTGACAAGAAAATACCAAAAAGACAAGAGTGTTTAACATATATACACATATGATCCAAATCACCTAAAAACATTGTAAAATTGAGATAAATCATGAGAAAATCAATAAGATAAGATAATATAGATGGTGGATTACTCGATATAAAATTACGTTATCATCATCCACGGGACTAGTCCATGGTAGCCCTTCCATCCCGGACCAGTACAGACCCCCATACAGGAAGCCGTCCAGCCACGGACCAGTTCTGCCTCTCCCATTTTTAGACCATTCATGGTACCCTAAGACCAAAATGGTCCAGCCCTCGCCCAAACATCACCAATTCAACAAGGTCGGCCACCCAATTCAACCGAGCGAGGATAATTCATACGGAAATCCCCTTCATGGCCACCATTTTTGAAAATTTCAAGCTTTTTAAATCAATAAATGAAGGTTAAGATGATACCTTTTGGCCGAGAAAATCAGGATTTGGGTTGTTGGTCACTAGGAGAACAATATGTGACCCTCGTACGCTCATATCCGCACACTTTAATTTCGCCAAAAATTGCCCCCTCCTCCAATGAACAAGCCAATAAGATAGGAATGACAGCACCGACTTATTGGTGACAACCAACAAAGTAACCTTGACCAACCACCAAGTGGAACCCCAAGTATTGGTTCAAAACATTCCAAGACAAGAAGAGAGTTTTTGAGAAAAATTTCAAATTTTTGTAAAGTGTGGGAAAAAGCCAAGTGGGGAAGATGATGGACTCACTTCCCAAGATGTGATAGTGTCCCACCAACTTGAAGTCTGGTTTCCCGCCAACCAAAAAACTCAAAAGTTTCTCTGTGTTGAGAGAAAATTTGGAGTAATAAATTCTCAACTACCAAGAAAATGAAAAAAAAAATGATCTTCCAACTACTTAAGCAAAAAGTCAATCCCGGGTAAAAAAAAGTCAAACTCAAGATTTTGGTCACTGCAGCGCGACTCCAATAAATTTAAGTCCTTTGGAGTAAAGGGAATTCGATGCTAACCGAAAAATCAGTAGTAATTTGATGAGTCACAAGATGACATGTGGCACCCTGTCATCCTAGTCCATGGTCCTGAGATTACAAAGTCAAGGAGATCACAAGTCTCCAAAAGTCAACTCTGATCCTACTGACAACGAACAATGTCCCCCGGCGGTCCCCGAAGCCATTACGCGTGCCAAGCGCCAACGAACAACTCTTAATTCGGCGGCGCCACCAAAGTCACGAGACGAGTCTCACGGAGTCAAGTGCCCAAGTCAAGGCATCTTGACATCTAAGACGTTACCAAGGCCCGAGCCAAGTTCTTTCTATTCATGGTCGTCTGTATGGATCCATCCCACCAAGACGAGCCATCCCAGACTGACCATCCATGGAACAAAGTCTGTGGCGGCCCCTTCACCCAGACTGATAACTCGCATTTTATGCTAGTTATTCGACCCTAAATTACACATATTTGTCCTAGTTTGCCCTTGTCCTAGTGGTCTTTCTGCCCTTAAAGAGTGCTAAAAGCCCAACAGTTGTCTTAATGTCGTCTTGTGTCGTGATGAGTTCACTTTGGTAGAATTTAGTG